>PVJI01000740.1:0-229557 GCA_004026765.1 Micronycteris hirsuta | reverse complement strand
AAATTGGAAAACAATAAAGTAATTAAAATTAAAAAAAAAAAAGGTAGATGTGTGTCAGGGGCTGGGTGGGAGAAGAGGTTCTGTGACCTCACTGCCCCTGACCCCTGACTTCCAGCTACTGCTGCTGACCTACAACTGGGCTCCAGACCTGGGGGCAGCCTTGGGCCGAGCGCTGGTCCGCCTCGTGCAGTGGCAGAGTGCGCGTGCCCATCTCGTCTTCTGCCTCCTCAGCCAGAAGCTCGGGCTCTTCCATCATTACGGCCAGTTGGACTTCCCAGTGCGGGATGAAAAGGTACCTGCTGCTCAGGCTCCCTCCTCTAGTTCTGGCTCCTGAGGGCTTGGTTTAAGGAAGTAGCACCCCAGAAGCAGAGGGAGGGGACAGAGTAAGGGCAGAGGGGGTGCAGAGAGAGAGTCTGAGGGGAGGCCGTGGGGCAGGAGAGAAGGTCTGAGGACAGAGGCCACGCGCCCATTGTGAGGCTCCATCATTTCAGGAGCCAAACCCGTTCCTGCTGCCGACAGTGGATGCAGAGACCCTCATCCGGAGCGCAAGCCCCCCGCTGAGCCGGGAGCAGGGCCGGCTCACTGGGTCCTCTCGGGGTGGGGGTTCCCTCCCCCTGGACACGTTCCCCTTCGATGAGGCCCTGAGGGACATCACAGCTGCTCGCCCCAGCGCCTCACTTGGCTCTGTGCCCAGAACCCCCGACCCCGTCACCTGCCATGGACAGCAGTTCCTGGAGATCAAGATGACGGAGCGCAGAGGTGAGGGTGCCGGGCCGGACGGTGGGCAGGGGCGATCTGTGGAGTCTGGGAGGGAGGTGGTGACAGGTCCTGGGGGCCAAGACTAATGCTCCCAACCCCCAGAGCTGGAGCGCCAGATGAAGATGGAGAACCTGTTTGTAACCTGGCAGCAGCGGTCCACCCCAGCCAGCATGCCCATCAGTGTGAGCAGCCCAAACCCGCATCCTCCAGGAGCATCCCGTACCCTTCCCTGGCCACTGCCCTTGTGCTCACTGCCCCATTTCCCCAGGCTGGGGAGCTGGAGACCCTGAAGCAGTCATCCCGCCTGGTACATTACTGTGCAACAGCCCTGCTCTTCGACCCAGCTGCCTGGCTGCATGGGCCCCCAGAGACCTGTGGGCCCCCCGAGGGGCAGGTGAGGCTCAAGACTGCTGGATTCCCCCCGGGACCTCTCTACTCCACAATGACCTCCCTTCCTCCACCCGCAGTAGGGTGGCCGACAGCAGGTAGATTCTTCCTTAATTTCCACTCCCACAGCGGCGCCATCGCCCTGAGCCAGGACCTGGGAGCCGAGAGGTCCCCTCAAGCTGTGAAGCCTTGGACGTGCCTCCACCAGGCACCCGTGAGGAGCCGTGGCTGAAGGAGCTGAGCCTGGCTTTCCTGCAGCAGTACGTGCAGTATCTGCAGAGCATGGGCTTTGTGCTGGTTCCGTTGCGGCCCCCCTCGCCCGCCCGCAGGTGAGCCCACCTCCTCCTTCCCTCCTGCACCGCAGGCTAGGCCCACTCACCCTTCCTCTCTTCACGTGGGTTCCATGAGGACAGCTCAGCCCTGTGCACATGCACCCGCTAGGCCAGCACACGTACGCGAGGTCCTGGGACTCTTCCCTGCAGCCCTCATGCACGTCCTGTAGATGTCACTCATCTCAGGGAGCTCACAGAACTGTGTACATTCTCACAGAGCTTGCGTGCACATAAGCCCACACGCTTACATGCTGGTATCCGTGCACATGAAGCTGGGACACCTCTTAAGCTTCTGGACCCAGGTCTTAATGAGTCCTGTCCTGATCACCCACTGACCTCCCTGAGGTTTACGTGGTTTGTGACCCAGGAAGCCCTTTGCTCACTGAGGCTAGCTGTTTCTCACCAACACCCCTGCCCTGAGCCCGCTCACATCCCTGTCCTCAGCCTGTTCTTGGTCGCGCTCATCCACTGGCCACTGGTGACAGGTCGGAGTCTTAGAAAGTAGGCAGCCCCTCTGTCCCCACTTTCCATCACCCCAGAGCTCAGGGACAGGTCCACAGCCACCTCTTCCTCCTGTATCGAGTTTCAGGTCCCCATTTCTGTGGCCCTGCTCTGTGTTCTTCTCAACACCCAGGCCTCTGGATTCTGTCTTCCAGCCCCTTTCCAGAGGCTGATGTGAAAGTATCTGTTCGTGTTACACGGTTACTTTCGTGCCTCTGGATTTGTGAGTGTGTTTTCCCCCTCTTCTCTATTTTTAGTTTGATGCCCTTTCAAGCTAGTAAGTGTAATTGTATTTCCTTAATCAAGATACCACCTTGGACCCGAAAGCCAGTTCCAACCCCTTCGTGGTTTGTAACCAGCTCTCCACCTCCTGGGCGGCCCCTCCTCTCCAGGCCTTAGGAAGCGAGGACAGGCCTGTGTCCCCGGCCCCACCCCTTGTTTCTCAGCAACAGCCCGAGAAGTGGTTGCTCAGCTTGCTGCCCTTGACCCGCTGTAGCAGCTTCTCTGAGAGACTTAATTAGCTTACTTTGTATTCATTTATCAGAAATCTGAATTCCTTTTTAAAACAAAAGATATGCTAGGTTAAAAAATGTTTCTAGAGCAAAATTTAAAGTCAAGCCTTCCTTTGTGTCCCCAGTCTTTAACTGTCGCCAATCACTAGTTAGGCCTTGCCCTTGTTTCCTTAAGGATTAAATGGGACATTTCACTGGAGACTGAGACACCCCACCCCCAGCCCCCACAAGAGTTCTGGTTTGTGCCTCCTAAGTAGGAGGATCGGGTCCCACTGGCCCTTTCTGCGTTACCCTTGTTCCTAGCACTTTCCCTGTCTCTCATCCCCTTGCCTCTCAGTTGAGAAATGAAGGACAGTGGGCCTGTGGGATGCTGAAGGTACCCCTCCCCAGGCACGAGAGCAGCCCCTTTCCCCCAGAGGAAGGTGCCTACCCAGGTGTCAAATATCTCCCTGAGTTTCCCGCGTGAATCTTACAGCACCCCCCAGGCTGCCTTCAGGAAGCAGACATTTCCGCCCCCTCGTGCGTGTCTCCTGCGTTCGCAGCAGCCTCCGGCCCTGCCCTCCTCCTCTCACTGGTGGAGAAGGGCCTGGCCTCCATCTCCGCGCTGAGCGCTGTCCACACTTCCCCTTAAAGCAGCAGTTGCTGTGGAGGGCGCCCTGCCCCGCAGTCTAGAGTGGACTCCCGTCCCAGCCTTGCCACTTATTCACGTGGTGCCCCGAGTAGGCCCCTCCCTCTCCGGGCCGTCTCCTTGCCTGCAAAGTGATCCCACGTGAAATGGTTGTGGGCCTGACGTCCGTAGTCCTTCTCCCCACCGACCAGCCACGTCTTGTCTCTTCCTTTCCCACAGTACCAGCCGGCTGCGGGCCATGGCGTTCCTTGGGACAGAGGGTCGGGGCTCCTTCTCCTGCCCTAAGACCAAGGCTGATGGGAGCCCCAAGGTAACAAATCATTATGTGCCTTCCCTGACAGTGAGAATCAGTGACGCCCCGGACACCAGTGTCACTAAGTCTGAATTATTTCCCCAAGGCCAGAGGTCAGGGACCCAGCATGATGTCTGAGGTCGTTGATCCCAGCCTGACACCATTAAAGTCATCAGCCCAAGAGACTTCCCTGCTGATCTGAAGCCGGCGAACCCCCAGCCCTTGCCCCTGAACCCATCTCTTTTCCTTTCTGCAGAGCACTGGCTCTCCCGTCACCACCTACCACCTGCAGCGGGCACTGCCCGGGGGCATCATCCTCATGGAGCTGGCTTTCCAGGTGAGCAGGAGGGGCACTGAATGGGGGGGAGCCTGACCCCCCCGTCTCTCACCCTCCTGACCTCGTGCTCACCCTCTCTCCAGGGCTGTTACTTCTGTGTGAAGCAGTTCGCCCTGGAGTGTTCCCGCATCCCCATGGGGCAAGCTGTAAACTCTCAGGTACGTGGTGGGGCCAGGGGTGTGGGGTCTCGGGCCCAGTCGGTGGGTCCCCGGTGTGCGGCAGCCAGTAAGAGTGATGCACAGGCAGTCTGGCCGGGCAAGGGTCATTCTGGCGACTGGACCATCCACCAGTGTCACCGTGTAGGTGGTCCAGAGCTGTGTTCAGCTGTAGCAAGAGGGCAGAAGGCAGTCCAGCACAGGGGCTGGTCTGGCCGTGGTCATCCTGGCACTGACAGCCTGACACTGGGCCAGTCCGTAACCACAGCTGGTTAGACAGAGCGATGTTTGAGCGTGGCAGGTAATCCAACACATGCGTGGGCCGGTGCCGTGGGCAGTCCTGGCCCAGTCTGCAGCTGGAGGTAGCCTGGCACTGCCGGTGCAGTCACTGACCTTAGCCTGTGGGCTGCAGTTCCCACCCACACAGCACACCCGTCACTCAGTTGTTATTCACGCAGGGCCCCTGCACCCCTTGAGGGCCAAGCGCTCGGGAGCACTCAGATGAGCAAGGGGTCTGAGCGGGCCAGGACCAAAGCCGTCTGTGTGTGAGTTAGTTCAGCTCCATCAGGTCACTCCATGTGTCCCACGAGGGCCCCTGCCCTCCTGGGCCTCGCGTTTAGTTTCTGAGAGATCGGGATCCTCCTGGGCCCAGCTGCCACCCTCCAGCACAAGCAGCCCCGACTCCTCTCGTATCCGGGCAGCTCATAGCTGGCCCACAGATGATTGCCTGTGACTTGGGTTTGGATACTGGTCTGGTCATCACAGGATAACGTGACCCAGAAAGGCTTGGTGACTCTGTGCAGGGACCTTCCTGAGCCTCGGTGTTCAGAAGGGAGCTATGGACGGGCAAGGGCCCTTTCACACTTGGCTGCAGTGCTGGTGGGAAGGACCAAGCCCCGCTACTCTCGAGCTTCCTGAAGTCCTTGTGGCTTCCCTGCCCCTGGTGTCCATCTGTCCTGGCTCTCTGCTTCCACACAGCTAATCTCTACCCCTACTTAGATTCCTAAATTGCTTTATTATTGCTTTTGTTTATTATGTGCTTAGTGTATACACTAAGTGAAGAAGAGTTTTAGCCTTACTGCACAGATCAGGCAGAGGGTCACTAATTTGCCCCAGGGCACAGAGCTGGCTGCCTGGCGCTGAGGCTCTTTCTCCGTTATGGTGTTTTTCCCACTGCCCCTAACTTTATGAAGACCTTTACTTTATCTCCATGGTAGGTGGGGAAGCTGAAGCAGGAGATTGTGACTTACCCAAGATCTAAGCAGCTACTCTGACTGCTAGGCTGCTGCTCTTCTACATTCGTTTCCTTTCCTAGCAACTCCTGTGCCCGGGGCCCCCAGGGAAGTGCCCGCATAGATTCTGCCATTCTGGCCCCGTAGATCCAGCCGTTAGCACGCTTTCAGTAATGGTGATTTCCGCCAAGGGAAGCATCAGCTCCATCTCCCGGTCTGCCCACTCTCCTTCCTGCATTCGCAGATCAGTTAGAGGAGGCCCAACCCTGCCTGGCCTGGCCTTGACAGCATGTCCCAGACAAAGCTCACCAGTGAGAAGTTAGCCGGGTGTGGGGACCAGGGAGAGCAGCATTCCAGGCAAAGGGAACAGCAGGTACAAAAGGGTAGAGTCTATGTGTTGAACTTGGGAAGAGCCAGTAGTTTGATGGGAAAATAAAGCTGGAGAGATGGGAAGGGGCCAGCAAAAACTTTCTGATAGTCAGTAATCACACACCTGGCCTACCCCGACCACCTGTTTAAAATGGCAACTGCTTCACTTCTGGATTTTCCACACCGTCTTCTTCTAACATGCTGTGTGCTCAGTGCCGCTGTCTCATGTCTACTGTCTCATCTCCCTACCACTCAAATTAAGCTCCTCGAGGGCAAGGGTTCGTTTCCCAACCCATAGAACAGCACCAGGCAGGCACCTGACAAGCATTTTTGCATCAGCGAATCTGTGCCAGACGTTGGTGGACTCAGGGGTACAGAGTAAAAAAGACCTGTCTCTCGAGATGGTCAGTCCCATGTAAACGGAGTTACAGCGCAGTGTGAAAACGAGCGAAACAAGGGGGCTTCCCAGAGCCGCTCTGGTGGAGGGCCCACAGCAGCAGGGTGGGTCTTGAGCTGTCTGTTCCCACACAAGGGGAGGGGAGCGGGAATGTGCTGGGCGGCCTGCCACTTCCTGACCCAGCCCCTGTCACCTCCCCAGCTGTCCATGCTGTTCACTGAGGAGTGCGACAAGGTGCGGGACCTGATGCACGTGCACTCATTCAGCTACGACTTCCACCTGCGCCTCGTGCACCAGCACGTGCTGGGCGGCCACCTGGTGCTGCGGCATGGCTACCACCTCACCACCTTTCTGCGACACTTCCTGGCCCACCACCCTGATGGGCCCCACTTCGGTCGCAATCACATTTACCAAGGTCGGTGCCCAAGGGCAAGCCAGTGGACCTGAAAAAAAAAAACAGGCCCCAAGGTGAGGGCTGTTGGGACCACTTCCTAGGGCCAGGCCTCATCTTCCTATCCCACGTTGTTAATTGCCTCACATCACTTGGACTGTGTTCCACATCCCTGTCTTTAACTTCTTCACAGTTTATTTCATATCAAAGTTTAGACCCTACGTCGTGTACCCCACCCTCTGTCCTGAACCACTTTGTCCCATCTTAATTTCCCACAGGGCCTTAGGAGCTCCCCAGAAAGGCAGGGCCAGCCTGCCTGTTGGTCAGTGCCTTAGGGACTCTTAACCCTCTAACTCACCCGATTGGTGTGTCTATCCCAGGCTCACTGTCTCCTCTGATTCGCCCCTTAGGGACCCTGGAGCTCCCCACACCACTCATTGCTGCACACCAGTTGTACAACTATGTGGCTGACCACGCCAGCTCCTACCACATGAAGCCCCTGCGAATGGCCCGGCCAGGAGGCCCAGAACACAATGAATATGCCCTGGTGTCGGCGTGGCACAGGTGAGGAGGAGGGGGACCCCAGCATGTTTCCTGGTGGAGCTGTGGTCAGGGCCACCCGTACAGTAGGGAGACCCGTGTTTTCCTGGGCAGAAGGGGTGAGGGTGACTTCACTGGAACCTGAGGACTGACATCTTATCCCCACCGCACAGCTCTGGCTCCTACCTAGACTCTGAGGGACTTCGTCACCAGGATGACTTTGATGTGTCTCTGCTTGTCTGTCACTGTGCTGCACCCTTTGAGGAACAGGGAGAGGCTGAGCGGCATGTCCTGAGGTCAGCAGATCCCCCACTCTGAATGTGCTCATTGCCCTGTGTGACTCCTGCTGTAACCATCACAGCAGGAGACACACTCTTGTCCCCACTGTACCCTAGGCTGCAGTTCTTCGTGGTGCTCACCAGCCAACGAGAGCTCTTCCCCAGGCTAACTGCCGACATGCGCCGGTTCCGGAAGCCACCCAGACTACCCCCTGAGCCAGAGGTTCCTGGGAGCTCAGCTGGTAGCCCTAGGGAGGCCTCAGGGGTTGGTCTGGCCCCTGGACCGGCTCCTCTGTTCCCCCCGCTGGCTGCGGAGGTGGGTGTGGCTCGGGCACGGCTGGCTCAGCTGGTCCGGCTGGCTGGAGGGCACTGCCGCAGGGACACCCTCTGGAAGCGCCTCTTCTTGCTGGAGCCACCAGGGCCTGATCGACTGCGGCTCGGGGGGCGCTTGGCCCTGGCTGAGCTGGAGGAGCTCCTGGAAGCAGTCCATGCCAAATCCATTGGGGACATTGACCCCCAGCTGGTAAGGAACTGTGGGTCAGAAGGGGCTGGGATGGATGTTCGGAATCCATGGGCAGCCAGGGTGGAGGGTGCAGGGTGGCTCAGGACAGCAGGTCCAGGCCTGTACACCCTCCCCCAGGACTGCTTCCTGTCTATGACGGTCTCCTGGTACCAGAGCCTGATCAAGGTTCTCCTGAGCCGCTTTCCCCAGAGCTGTCGCCATTTCCAGAGCCCAGACTTGGGAACTCAGTATCTGGTAAGTTCCCTTGACCCTCGTCTGAAAAAGGAGGCTCACCAGAAATCCTCATCGGAGAAATGACAGGTGTCCCCTTTCAAGGAACCCAGCCTGATCAAACAAGCTCTGCTTGGGGGAGAGGCTTCGATGGGTGAGCCTATAGATACGTGTGTAGGAAAACAAAAAGCAAAAAGAGACACGACCTGTGATCACGCATCAGGCTGCAGCACATGACTCACGGAGAACCACCTAGAGCTCTGCCTTCAAAGGCTCACAAAAACACAAACCTTCCTTGGCTAGAGATCCTGAGGACCAAGTTCTGGAACCTCCTCAGTGGTTGCTGTTGGAGGCTGCAGTCCCAGAAAGGACCTCTTGGACTTTAAAGCTTTATTACCCCCAAATTGTGGCCCTCACACCAGCAGCATCAGCACCACCTGGGCACTTGCCAAAATGCACTCTCAGGCCCCACTCCAGACCCACTGGCTCAGAGTCTGCCTTTTAGCCAGGTCCCCAGGTGGAGGTTGAGAGCACTGCTGGGAAGGACAGGTAGAGAGGAAAGACCTGTGGTGGTGGGCACGCGCAGGGGGGATTCAGAGACTGGAGAGCTGGACCCAGTGAGATCAGTGGTCCAGGAAAGGAGACGCTCAGAAGACTTTGCAAGTAAAAGTAGGAGCTGGTTCGTGGTGATGCAGCCTAGCACTTGTAGGAGGGTTAGTTTCAAGGTGTTCCGAAGGGTCATCTAGAGAAGCCAAGATGTCGGGGTTGTAAGGCTGCAGTGGGGCTGGGGGCTGTGCGCGGATGGCGGGCGCCTGGGGGGTGGGAATGCTGCAGCAGCAGGGGTTCGGGGAAGGGCGAGGAGTTGTGTCTGGGGCTTACAGGGACCTTCTAGGACCACAGTTCAGAAGGGTTATGTGGACATCGGGGATTGGCACTCAGGAGAGGGAGGTATGGGCAGCATCCGTATGAACAGGGGGTCACTGCAGCCCTGGGGGTGGAAGAAACCGCCCAGGGAGACTGCGAAGCTGAGCATGAGCAACAGTTAGGAGGGGACGGTCCCACAAGAGGCCAGAGACACAAGACCTGGGACAAGACAGGAGACAAGGAGGGGCGTGTCGAGGGCAGAGAACTCTCCTTTGGTGTTGGGCTCAGCGCCAACCTTGTGCAGGGCCTCTAGATAGATGACTTCGGGAACCTTCGGATCAAGCCCCGCTTCCCTTCACTCTGATGAGGCTGACCAGGGGCCAGTGAGGATGAGGGCGGAGGTTCAGTTTGGAGGAGGTTCTAGGGGACTGTGGAGTGCAGGTGGGGCCGGGTGTGGAGACGGAGGCGGTCCTCCTTCCCACAGCCCGCTCACTCCCAGGATGCCCTCCAGGAGGGGCCTCGCTCCCCATCTCACTGTCTTTCGCTGCAGGTTGTGCTAAACCAGAAGTTCACTGACTGTTTTGTGCTAGTGTTTCTGGATTCCCACTTGGGAAAGACGGTGAGAACACAGGGTGAGGGGTTTTGTGTCGGCCTGGTGGGGGGCTATACCCCAAACGCCCTACCCCAGAGTCTGCTGAGGTTGGGGTGCCTACCCTGCCTTCCTCTCACCAATGTACCCCACTGTGTCCCCACAGTCTCTGACAGTGGTTTTTCGAGAGCCCTTCCCGGTGCAGCCCCAGGACAGTGAGAGCCCACCCGCCCAGCTGGTCTCCACCTACCACCACCTTGAGTCGGTCATCAACACAGCCTGCTTCACCCTCTGGACCCGTCTCCTCTGAGGGACGGGCCGCTGAGTGTCACTGTCCTTGGATCGTGGGTCTAGAAGGTCACCCACTTGAAGCAGGACTGACCAGCCCTTCTGTGCCCCAGCACAAGCCTGAACACTGAGGGACACCGAAGGATATGACCACATTTGGGGGGTCTGCAGCCCCAGCCTGGCAGCCCTCCCTAAAACGCTCACAGCTGCTGACCAACCCAGGGCTCTGGAGGGTCAGGTCAACTCCCTGAGGTTCCCATCTCCTCTCAGGTCCCTGGGCCCTTCCAGAAGGGGGCTCCTCCTTCCTGCTCACCTGGTGGAGCCTCAGGAATTCTTTATATCCCGTGGCAAGCACTCACCCAAGCTCCTCTGCCTGAACTCTGCCTCCAAGTCACCCACCTCCCACCTTGAGCTCTTGGTCTTCGTTTCCCACTGGGATGTCCCTGCTGGACATTGCCACTGAGATGAGACACCTTGGGCCAAGTCCCGGCTCCGCCTTTGATGCACCTGTGAGCACGGGTGAGTCCCATTGCCTCTGGGCCCTGGTGTGTCACCTGAACAGGAAGAGGTGGACTCAGAGCTCTCCCGTCTCACAGAACAGCACAGACCAGAGGACTTGAACATGAGCTGTGCCCCTTCTCAACGGGAGGAAGCAGTCCCGAGAAAGTGAAGGGTTAGACACTGTGTGTCCTCCCCCACCCCCAATAACGTACACATATGAACACGTTCAACAGGTTGTTTTTAATTCAAAGGATGCGCACGGCGCTCAGCTCACCATCCCAGAGAGACAGCTGGTGGGCGGCCCCGCCTGTCCCAGTAGGAACGCAGCCAACTCAGGCCCTCTACTGTGTCTCCTGAGGGGAGGAGGAGGTGGCGTCTCAACCCACGAGGAAAACAGCCTTTGTCCAATGCCTGTCCCTCCTGTTCTCCCCTCCTCGCGGCCAGGCCTGGAGCCTCACCCCACCCTCACCTTGAGGCTGGTACTCGCAGCCTACAAAGCCTTGGTAGCCTTCGTCTTCCAGCAGTTGGAATAAATAGGGGAAGTTCAGCTCTCCAGGGCTGCCAGGGTCCCCCCGGCCTGGGACCTGTGCCACCTGCACATGCCCTGGGGGTAGATATGGGCAGACGTGAGGCCCAGGCTCCTGCTGAGGGTCAAGGGACAGATGCAGGGGCTTGGAAGGGTGGGAGGGCAGAGGAAGTGGCACAGCAGACGAGGAAGGAGCTGAGAAAGGGGCCCTCTCACCAACAATGGGCAGGAACTCCCGGATGTTCCCCGTCAGGTTCCCATCCATGATCTGCCAGTGGAATATGTCCTGAGCAGAGATTCCTAGTCAGCCCACTCAGCGCCCACCACTCTTTCCAGATTTGGAGGACATGGCCCTAAGAAGCACTTCTTGTTTTCCACATACCATTTGTAACTGGAGGTTGGGTCTTCCAACCTTCTGTAAGATGGCTGCCGCTGGGAGAGAAACCAGGAGGGGGCCGTGACCCTCAAGGAGAGCAGGAGAATCAAAGGGACAGGAGGCGGCCCAGGGCTGAGGGTCCTACCCTGGCGGGGCGAGTCCAGGAAGTACTGGGGGTCAGTGAGGCGGGTGTTAATGGGCTCCAGCAGTCCCACGAGGTTCTCCTAGCACCGTGTTGGATCTGTGAATAGAGCTCTTCCCCCCGGGTTTGTCCTCACCTTTCAGTCACGGGTCCAGCCCCTCTGGCCCGAGCCAGTGCCCAGCCTGGTGCCTGGCTGCCCTCCACACTCTGCACTCCCCTCCGCGCACACACGGACACATTCGTGTATGTGTGTCGTGTTTTCACTGTCACCTCACCTGAGCCAAAACCCCAGCGGCATGCCTCAGGTTCTCCAGGAAAACTGTCTCCATTTCACCCCTGACCGCTGCTCGTTCAGCGCCCTGTGGTACTCGGCCGGCCATCAGGTGAATCCTGTGGGGGAAGTGGGACTGGAGGAGGCTGTGGAGTCCATCCCAGAAGCAGGACCTTCGCTCCCTTGCCCCCAATGTGCACCTCTTCCAGCTGCCCTCTGCCCCCGCCAGCCCTCCTACGCCCCCCGCCCCAGGTCTCTAGTCCACACCCTTTCCCACAGCCGTCAACCCATCCTCGTCCTCCTCCTGCCTCAGAAACCTCAGTCCTGTACTTTCAACCTCAGCCTATAAACATACTCCTCTCGCTTTTCATAAATTACTTTGACACTTACCCTTCTCAAGAATTCCGTGCTCTTTGTCTCTACTCCTTGTATCTGTTTCTTAGCTTCTCGCCTGATTTCATTCCCCCACCCCCACCTCCACCAATAATGACGCCTTGTCCTCCGTTCCCCCTCAGCCTATTTGACCTGCAGGATTTGACATTTGATCAGCCCCACTTCCAGCCTTCCGCCTCCCAGATAACCACCTGATCTTTCTCAGCCACATCTAACCCCAACAAGCTACCTCTTGAACTCTGCTGAACACACCAAGCCGCCTCTTGCCTCTCGCCAGTGCGACCCTGCCTGGAATGCTCCTTACATCAAGCTAATGCCCACTCCTTGGGACCCAGTTCGACATCAGTACCTGTAGGAAACTGATTGAGACAGCTAGGTGCCTACTCTGCGCCCACCCCTGCATGAATTGACCCATCCGCAAATGGACCCCTCCTCTGTTTCCTGATTACTTTGTTGTCTCCCTGGTCAGACTGAGCTCCCAGCAGGAGAGAAGCATGAAAGAGTTGCCAACTGAGAATGACACACAAATACGGAAGGCAATTTACAAAGGATCGGGACTGCAGGGGTGAAGTGCCTGCCAGTGGGCTCAGACTTCGAAGCCTCAACACCTGGCATCCTCATCGCCCACACCCCGAAACACGTGCCGCGGGGTCTTGGGTCATCGAGGGGGAGGAGGAAAGGACCAGATACCTGGGACAGCCTAGAGCCTTGGCGTACAGCACAGCCTGCTCCAGCCCCTCTCGGAAGGCCGCCTGCCTCCCGGGAACGGCCCCCAGCCCCATTTCCCCCTTCTCTCGATCTCCTGCAGAGAGAACGGACCTCAGCTCCCTGCTCAACCCTCCCGGCCCCCACCTCCCAGGCCTCGGGCCCCACGGCGCACCCGGAGGCGTGTTGATCAGCACCAGCTGCAGCCCCGCTTCTCGCGCCGTGCGCGCCAGCGCCTCCGGCGGCTCCGCGTACGGCCAGGCGACCTCGGCGGCCTCGAAGCCCGCGCTGCCCGCCGCCCGCAACCGCGCGGGGAGGCCGGAGAGCTCCGGGAACAACCAGGACACATTGGCGGAGAACCGTAGCGGAGCCATAACACACGAGGGATCGTGGGCGCAGGGCAGAGTCCGCGGTGTCCGGAAGGCGGAAGCGGGCGGAGCGCCGGCGAGGGCGCGTCCGGAGCTCGCGGAGGTGCAGGGCCGCGTCCGGCCGTGCGGGGGCGCGCTGGCGCCGAGAGTCAGGGGCGCGAGCTCTGCAGGGTTGTTCCGCTGTATTGTGAAAACCGTGGACAGTCCAGAAAAGTGAAATATTTCAAAAGAGGAGAAAGGGAAGCGCGGGGAGAGACGAGAGGGCCGAGCGAGGGCAGCGCGGCCCGGTCGCTGGCAGGGAGAAGCCTAGGAGCTCGGGTACCTGTTTGGCTGAGGTAGCGGTAACAAGTAAGAGCCGGGCTGCCTGCAGGGCCCAGTTGAAATGCAGTAGTGGGACTTTAACATATACTTAGTATTTTTCTTCATTACGAAAATAATATCTTCATTATGGAACATTTGAAAGCTTACGACCAAATAAAGAACATTTAAATCACCAGTTATCGCACCCCTCCCCCATTAACTTTCTTACACATTAGAAAATAAATGTGCAGGGGTTTTTTTCTTAGAAATTTTTGATCATACTGGATATGTGGTTTTATGGCCTACTTTTTATTTAATATAATTTTGTGAGCATTTCTCATGCTAAAAAAATAAAAATTCAGCTTAGTAAATTTGAATTAATTGGCTTTACCCAACAATTCATGAATCAGGCATCGTCTCCTCTAGCAAGCAGAGCTACCCAGAGGGGCTACACAGGATGGAAGGCTTTTATAGAAAGGACAGCGGGGCAAGGAAGTGTTGGCCCAGAGAAAAAGATACCTACTGAGAAGGACTCATCAGTAATCGGCCCAAATTCACAACCAGAGGCTAGCAGTCATTGCTTGCTTTCAGCTGCATTTCAAAGTGTTGTGCTTCTCTTATCTGAGTCAGCCCTTATAAGAGAGCTCCTAAGGGAGAAATTAAACCAATAGAACTGAGATTTTTTTCCCCATCCAGTCTTGCTACCCAATCAGAGTGGCTCCATTCCATCCAATCAGGATAGTGCTTTTTGGACCAAACTTTAATGATTTGGAGTCCTTATTTCCATGTGCACAGACCAATCCTGGACTTGGGGCCGAAACTCTTTATAAGCCAGCTTCCCTTCCTTAGCCGTGGAGCACACTTTCCGTTTTCCTCTGCTGTGCTGCAACACCAGGATCATAATGCCAAGGCCAGCTCTCAATCACACTGTTTCATGATTGAGCTGTCCCAGCCACAGCTGAGCTCTTTCTTAATTGAGCTGTTTTCACCGAATAAAGTCTTTCCCTTCACCACACTCCCAATTGGAAACTCCTGTTGGCATTGAATGGATGATGATGACCTTCAATGATATTCGGTTGACAACGGTCATTAGCAGAAGGAAAATGGAAGTTCAGTGGAGGAAAGTAAGTGTTCCGGGTGACCACAACTTACTGGCTGAGTTGTGGCATTTTCCATTGGCTGGCCTTGTTGCTGAGCAAGAAGAAAATCTTCCTCATTCCAGAGTAGTAAATACACCTTCCTCTTGGAGATGCAAGGTAGGTCTCTTTCTGACACCAGTTTTAGTTGAGGTTTCCTTAATTTGTATGCGTGTGTTCTTCAGTGTTCAAAATCATTGCATTAGCTGCTCATTCTTCCTCACCTAGACAGCCCACAATTCATCATACAGAACTGAATGTCTGTTGATGGAGATGAGGGTTTTTCAATGTGTGTGCACACCATAGAAGCACCTTAATTCACCTCTCAGTACCATCTCTGAATTGTTTTCTTCAGCTCTGTATGTGCAGATGTCCATTACAGTGCTCGCCACATCGCACTGTTTAGATCCAGGAGGAACTAATGGATATGCCGGTGGTCCCATAAGAATATAATGGATTATAGGCAAAAAGTTAGCTTGCAGTGTTGAAAGGAAATTCTGGACCTGACTACGATGTTGAAGTTCTATTAGTTCTCCATGATTTGAGAAGGCTCATCATTCTATCCACCCACTATGTGCCCTCCTGAAGCTGGGGCCTGGAGTTGACAAGGGAGTAAGGGGAGAGGGCCAAGGACAGGGGGAGCTGGGAGCCCACTGCCCGTCCGCACGGCCCCTGCACTCAGTGTGCACAAGTCCTTGTGTGCACAAACTCACTTCCCTCCATTTCCCTCTACCTCTCTTTCCTCCCAGTCCCAGTCGTCTCTCCCCTCCCCCTCTGATTGGGCACATTCCTAAGGATGGAATTACATGGTCAAAAAATAGGAACATGTTTAAATTCTTCATGGCTGTGCTAAATTGCTTTTTAAAAATGTCGTATGTTTATACTTTAGCAATGCATAAGTGGAAGTCATCTTGGTCTGTTGTCTGTGTTAGCTTTGACAGAAGGAAGCTCCAAGTGTGAACAGTAGGAGCACCCAGCTTCTGCTGTCTTCTGCTCGTCTCCATTTCAAGCCAGGCCCACTCAGACACCTAGAGACCCGGCTCATCTCACAGTGAATCCAAGTGCTTGGCAGGTTCCATCTCAGCTCTGCCTCTAAGAACAGGCTGCCCCCAGCCATTGCAATCACCGGATTTCGTGCCCATCTAAAGCTGGCATTACACTTGGCACTTTGACTTGCCCTGGAACGTGTTTCTTGGGTGCAGTCCAATCAGGATGTGAAGTCAGTCCAGACTTCAGCGTGTTTACAGTCCAATGTCGACCATGCAAAGGATCATCTAAGGGAAGTAAGTGCTTTATTTACCACTTCACTGTAAATCTCTGACTATGAAAATTCTATCTAAGACTTTAAAAGAACCATCATCTTCTGGGGTTTGTGACAGGAACAAAATTTGTCCAGCCCTCAATGGTTCCCTCCTTCTTTGCTTGTATACCCTTTGGGGCAGCAAAAATGATATGTGAACTAGATGTGCATGACTCACATTTGCCTTTAATTCCCTTAAAACACCTTCACTTAATATGTCAAAATAAATGCAAAAGCCCTGGCTGGTGTGGCTCAGTGGATTGAGCGCCGGCGCTGGTTCGAAGCCCAGTTAGGGCACATGCCTGGGTTGTGGGGCCAGGTCCTCCAGCTAGGGGCGTGCAAGAGGCAACTGATGAACGTATCTCTTGCACATCAATGTTTTTCTCCCTCTCTTTCTCCCTCCCTTCACTCTCTAAAAGTAAATAAATAAAGCCCTGGCTGGTGTAGCTCAGTGGATTGAGCGTGGGCTGGGAACCAGAGGGTCCCGGTTCGATTCCCAGTCAGGGCACATGCCTGGGTTGCGGGCCAGGTCCCCAGTGCGGGCCATGTGAGAGGCAACCATACATTGCTGTTTCTCTACCTCTCTTTCTCCCTCCCTTCCCCTCTCTCTAAAAATAAATAAATAAAATCTTTAAAAAAAAAGTTTAAAAATAAATAAATAAAATCTTCAAAAAATAAAAAAGGAGAACAATGCCCATGACTGTCTATACCATACGCCACTTTGCAACTTAGTCCTCACACTAAGTTATTATTACAAATCTTGATTCTTTGCATTTAAGTCTGAACCAAAGAATTCACACAGGCATGACAATGAATAAAGGTAACAAGAGTTTATAAATAGTTACATGGCTAATGAATAAAACTTGAGTGTACAGCTGAGTCTCATTTGACCACTGGGTTGCACTCGCCAACGAGGTAAAAAAGTATTATAACCCATGTGAAATGCAAATAAAAACCCCAATGAAAGTCCATTTTATGCCTCCCAGGTAGACAAAAAGTTACAAGACAGATAATATCAAATATCGGATAGGACTAGAAACAAGTAGAACATTTATTTATTGGAGACGGAGTGTAAATCATTTCGACCACTTTTGGAAAAACACGTGGCATTATCTCTTACAGCTGGACATTCACACACCCTTGGTCAGCCGTTCCTTCCCTAGGTATATTCCCGGGGTAAACTTTTGCACAAGCCTACCAGCAAACGAGGTCAGCGATGTTCACAGCAGCACTGTTTGTGTAGCAAAAGGATGGAACTAACCCACATCATGTGTAGATGAGCCGTGGTGTAGCCCCACATTTCTGCATACCGACGTGAAGAGCAAGCTGGTGGCTCAAAAAATAAAATCAAGTTTGCTTTTGTGTTAGAATAACATACGAAGAGCTTAGGGAAGTTGGGGTCAAACTGAAAACATCGGTGTGAACACATCAGATGGATGAGTCTCAGAAACATAGTCTTGAATGAAAGCAGCAAGTCACAGAGAAACATATGCAGTGTGTTCCATTTCTGTTAAGTCAGAAGCGGGGGAAACCAAACAACACCTTGTGTAAGGCGTTTGGGAGACACCCGTATCTGTAACACTGTGAAGAAGAGAAAGGGAGTAAGGCCACAGAATTCAGGGTGACAGGGACCTCTGGAGGGGAGGGCTGGGGTGACTGGAAACTTCGCAAGTGATGGTCACCGCCTTTCTCTTATCCCTGGACGGTGAGGTCATGTGTCTTCATTTATCACTGTTCTTCATATCTTACATCTTATAAATACCATTTTGTATCTGTTTCATATTTAATAAAATTTTAAAAACCTTCTGTATACATTACTACCACCTGTTAGCACATTTTATGTTGATATTCTTGTAGTATCATAATCTCAAGGTTTTTCTACAGAGTCAGCTTGTTTGTATTAAACTATAATTATCACTTTTAGGTTCAGCATACCACTGCTCAGTCTGGTGGTCTGTGATCATATTACCTGCCCGGAACCGATGGTAGGTGGCCTGTAGAATGGTCCCCAGTGATCTCATGTCCCCTCCCTGTGAATGTGGGCTCGACCGAGCAACTCGTTTCTAACAACAGAATACCACACAAGTGGTACAATGTCACCTCAGAGATTAGTTACAAAAAGGCTACCGCTCCTGTCTTGGGCACCCTCTCTCACTCTTTTGCTCCCTTGCTCTGAGAAAAACCAACTGCCGTATTGTGAGCTGCCCTATTGTAAGACCTACTGTTCAAGGGACTGATGTCTCTGGCCAACGGCCAGCCAGCACCTGCGGCTTGCCAACAGCCATGGGAGTGAGCTTGGAAGCAGAGCTGCTCCTGTTGAGCCTCAAGATGACGGTGCCCTGGCCAGCACTTCGGCGGCGGCCTTGTGACAGACAAGGTTTGAGTCGGAGCCACACCTGATTCCTGACCTGCAGACGCTCTTAGATTGCGAATGTTTCTTGTTTCAAGCCACTGAGTTTTGGGGTAATTTGTTAGCAGCAATAGGTAACTAATAGAGGATCTGTTTCTTCTGGGTACAGTTCCCTTGTTTGGGGGACCATATCACTTTCCCCACCTCTTCACCTGCACCTGTAATGAGTGGAGACACAGCAGTTGGTCAGTGAGTGGTCACCTGACCCTCAATGGACCGACCATGCACCTGTTACAGGCATCGTGGGTTGCCTGCCCGACATGTTTTCTCCTTTCTCCTTCCTAATACAACCACACCTCGCCGGGACAGTCAGCCAGAGAGACTAAAGCTCATGTGCAAAGGAAGAGGCAAAGAAGCCCTGAGAGAGGCGTTGTGTTCAGCACTTGGAACCCCTGGGAGGGAGCAGCCTCCACTGCTTCATCGCCACTCTTTCCGAGAACAAGATGTGCCAGAGCTAACTTGCCTTTCCCGTCCCAAGATCCAGCGTTGTGCACATTTCAAGAAGCAGTGGGTTCTCTTGGTAAAAAACAATGTACAGATCTGGACCCAGGGCACTGGGGCTATGTATTTATATCATTTTGTGGATTTATATAATTCCGTGGATCTTATAGGGGCAGGCTGGGTGACCCCACAGCAACTTAGGGATTTCAGTGTCTAAGAGGAAGTCTTTATCTTCCAAAGCCAGTTTATGCTGATGTGTTTTATTTCACCCAATCTTCATTAAGTGCTTTTCTACCTTGCTCTAATACAAGACCATGTTCATTCCTGTTTACCTTTTTTGATCTACCAGTCTTTTTATCATTTTTATACAGCATGTTCAAATCAGATTTTATATATTATATATTTTCACATCTGACCATGCATTCAGGTACAGCTGCTTAGATTTAAAAATATCAACATTCAAGTATCACTCTTTTTTTCTTTTTTTGAGTCATTGAACCTGCATTTCCAAGCTTCGGAATTTAACTCTCCTACTTTACTCAGTTTTACCAGCAATAGTCCATATCACGTGGATTCTTAAGAGCTTGTAACTGTGTCAAAAGGAAACTAAATCTTTGGTTAAATTTTTCTTTCATAGGTTTCTATTGTATTCAGGTATGTCACAGAGGAATACCTGTGGCACGTCTGCATTAGGGCTCTGTAACTAACACTTCAGCGCATTGAAACGGACCCATCTCACGCATGGGGCACTGAATACCGTCATTATACAAAACAGCACTGAATCACTTTACGGAATTCGTGCTTGCATGAGTGGTCATCTGTGTTCTTGGAAGAATATTATGATATTTGCTATTCCGTGTCATACACCCTTATCTTTAGAAAGAAGTGCCTGTAGCTGACGCTTTATCTTAGTTTCTTTCCTGTTACTGGCGGTTGGATCACATCCAGAAACTGTTCCCGTGCCCCTCCCTTACAGATGCAGGCTGCTGGTAACACAAGAAGGCTCTTCCAGCCTTAACTAATGGAGTGGTAACTAATTAATACCCACCCACATGCAAACTTTAAACTTAGTTAAATATAGCCAGCGTCGTGTAACTCCAAGGGTGTGACTATTCAAAAAGTTGGATTTTGTTTTACATTTTGAACTTTGTAAAACTTCAGTAACCCTGACTATAGAATCTTCTCCTTCTCTTGTTTAATTTTTTTTGCTCATGACTTCAACTGATGATGTTGCATATATATATATTTTTGAACCTTACTTTTTTATGTATAGCAATATATATAGGGAGTCTTCCTT
Organism: Micronycteris hirsuta; assembly: GCA_004026765.1. Lineage (NCBI taxonomy): Eukaryota > Metazoa > Chordata > Mammalia > Chiroptera > Phyllostomidae > Micronycteris > Micronycteris hirsuta. Next base: position 209,807 of record PVJI01000740.1, on the reverse strand, counting down.
TGGGGAAAAAAATGTATGTAAACTCAGTGGACCTCGCTGTTCTTTCTCCCTTTCTTTGGCCTCTCTTTCACTGCAACTCCTTCCGGACTATGAAGCTTGCGTCATTCCCGTGCTGATGGACAGCAAGATTGTTTCCAATTCATCACTGTTACAAGCGGTAAGCATCCTTACGTATGCCATCCCGTGTGTGTGTACAAATATGAGCGTTTCCCCAGCGTTCTATCCCTAGAAGTGGACTCATAGGCCAAAGGACATGCACAGCGTTCTAATTCACTGCTAAGTCGGCCTTCAAAAGGCTTTATCAGTTTACATTTCTTTTCTATTTTTAAGATTTTACTTATTTATTTTTTTTAGAGAGAGGTTAAGAGAGGGAGAAAAAGAGTGTGAGAAACATCAATTGGCCACCGCCACCACCACCCCCCCGCCATATGCCCCAGCTCAACAGGAATTGAACCTGCTGCTTTTAGCTTTGCAGGACGAAGCCCAACGCCTGAGCCACACGGGTCAGGGGGTCAGTTTACATTTCTGCTAAGAGTCTGTGAGTGCCCGTTCCCCTCCATCACCACCAGCACTGGGTAACATCAGACTTTTGACATTTTCACCAATCTGAAGGGAAAAAACCTTTATAAAAGCAAATTCTTGATTACTACTGCGGTTGAACATTTTTCTGGATGTTTATTTGCCAGTGATATTCCCTCTTCTGTGAATTGCTTGTCTGTAGCCTTTGTCCACTTCTCAATTGGATTCTTGGTGTTTTAATTCATCGGTTTGTCAGTGTTTCTTATAGAGATTCTAGATATTAAGTCTTTGGCTGTTTTTGCTTCTCTTAGGCTTCATTTAAAGTATTATTTGCTGTTCAAAGTGTTGCCGGGGTGCTGCCTTTCTGCCAAGCTTTATGGTCCCGTGTGGGAGGAGGCCCGCCCTCCCACGTGGAAGGCTCCTGGCCGCCTGCCCCAGCTTCTCAGTCTCCCCCAAGGGAAGGAGAGCGACTCAACTGTGGGTCACTTTGGCAGAAAGAAGGAGCCAAAATACTCGGCTCAGTCCCATCCTCTCTCCTCGCGGTGAAAAAGCACACATCCTCCTCCGTTCCTCCAGGCGGTCAGTTTTACAGGGGCAAACCCTCACAGGGCTGACCATGGGGGTGAAACGTGAGCAAACCTGCTTGCCTAGCAGACCTCAGCCATACTGTCCAGGGTCAGTTGTGGTGGTAATAAAAGTAATATTTATATCTGCATCTGCCACACTCCTGTGTCTATCTTGTAATAGGTTCTTATGTCAGAGTCCAAACAGGAACAAATGGCACACTCAAGTTAGAATAATTCAGATTTAATATGGGGGCTATTCACGAAGGCGTGGGTAGGGTGTGGGGAGACAAATGGGATAGTGCAGCAACCCGGGGCTGGTAGCAGCAGTTTGTGCCGCTCTGAGGCCTACAGGGATGAAGGGGTGGGGGCGTGGCTCCTGAAATCCAGGGGGAGAGGGTCCTGTGGAGCTGGCTGCCCTCTGGTGAAAGGCACAGGCAGCCTGCAGGGAGGAATCCTGAGAAGTAAATGCCCTGACCTTTCTCTCCTTCCCTTCTCTAGTCTCCTGCTCCCCACTAGATAAACCAACCAGAGCCAGAGGACAAGGGAACCCGCTGATGTAATCAGTGTAGATCCATCTATTTGCACAAGAGAGCAAGGAGGGAAAGGGATCTGGCGGGACAAACAGAATCTCTCTGGCACAGTTCACCTCTTTCCTCCGCCACTATACACTGTCATCTTCATCTGGCAAAACACTCACGTCCACCTCAACAGGATGCCTGAAGTCCCATTGGCTTCCATTTTATCCCGTGGCAATCTCGATCCGGCATAATCCCTCCTGAAATCTAAAGCATTACTATCAACTAAAGAACCAGGAAACAGTGAGGAGAGGTGCGGTAGGCAGAATTTGGAGATGGCATCCCAAAATTCCTGCCCACTGGTGTACACACACCTACTCTCTGTTACTCAGTCAAACACTAATCTAGGACTGAAGGAATTTTGCAGTTGTAATTAAGGTTCCAAGTCAGTTATGAAAGGGAGATTATCCTGGGTGAGCCTGACCCAACCAGGTGAGCCCTTAAAAGGGCCAAGGCTCTACCTGATGAGAGAGATTTGAATTTAATGCATGAGAAGTTCTCCATCGGTAGCTGTGAAGAGGGAGGAGGAATGCGGCTGGCCGCCAAAGCATGAAGGCCTCACTCAGTCTTATGGCCGCAGGGAACTGAATTCCGCTCCAACCGCGTGAGCCTGAAGGAGGGCCCTGAACTCCAGAGGAGAAGGCAGCCAACACCTTAATATCAGCCTTTTGAAACTTCGAGTGGAGAACCCAGCTGGGTACGCTGTGCCTGGGCTTCTGACCTACAGAACTGTGAGCTAATACGTAGATGTGGTTTTAAACTGCTAAATTTGTCGTATTTGGTCAAAGAGGAATAGAAACCAATACCAGAGACAAAAAGCAGCATAAACACAGCTGCGAAGGTCCCCATTTTGTGGCTGGTAATAGGGCCTAAATTGGTAATCACATCTGTCTTCTTCCATCGCTCAATGCAAGCTCCCGTTGCCCTTAGAAAAGTTTTCTTGACCTGGTGGAATGACTCAGATCTCCATTCCTATAGGATGTGAGTCTTCGATGGTCTTGACATTGACTTGTCAATTTTCCATCCACTGGAACTTTAGAGCAAGAAAGGGCTCAGCAGCGCCCTGAACAAAGGCCTCCTCACCCCTGTGGTGTAGCAGTCACACAATTTCCGCTGGTGATCAGGCCCAATGACCCCGCCACGCTGAGACCTTCTCTGTTTGTTTAGCTGCGTGAGAAGCCTAAAATGAACAGGATAAATCTCAGCTTCCAGTTTACTTAGGAGCCAGGTCCGTGTTTCCTGATGGAAGCATTGCTACTGTGGACACTAGAAACTGCAGACTCACGGAGCTCGGGTTTCAGGGATGGAAACAAAAAAGCCTTCCAGTGAAGGAAGAGGTGTAACAGTGAGAGGGGCTACTCCTGGCCCTGGTCCTTTGTTCTCCGACACATGCGTCTCGGCTCTGGGGAGATGGCACCGTTTACCGACCGCTGGTTTAAAGCAGGTGCTGTTTGCAGGGTGTTGTCTTCCCGCTGGCACTGTAACGGAGCCTTCGCTGATCCACTTCACCATTCTCTCAAGCTCCTCGATTCTAGATGATAAGCCACGTGGTGATACCAGCGGATTTCATGGGGACGAGCCTGCTGCCGCTCTTCTTATGCTGTAAATGGTGTCCCATTGTCAGAGGGGATGTTGAATTTGATACCACGGTGAAGGGCGAGTCGTTCTGCAAGTTTACGATGGGCTGGAAGGAGCCCTTCAAGCAGCGAACACCAATAATTGAGTATGTTTTTATCCCGTGGGAACCAAGCGTGGCTCCCTCCAAGAAGGCGGGATCCAAGGTGGCTTCCCTGCAACCCCAGCGTGTCTCTTTCTTCCTGGTGCGAAATGCAAGAGACAGCAACTTGTGTCTCACTCCAGAAAGATGCCCAGACCACCGAGCCCCTAGAAACCTCACTGGTGTGGCAGGCCCCTCAGCCTCAGGCGCACCTATGCCTTACAAAGGCATCTGGAGTGCTGGGCACCTCCCACTCACTAGGTCCCCCTGGCATCACGCCCTTGAGGTAGTGAGCCAGGATGTCCTGTAGGGTATCAGAATGGTTGAGTTCCCCTCACACGATATTATGACAGCGAGGAGGAGGCTTGACGTTGTCCTGGTGCATGATGGGAAAGGTGTTCTGCTTGTCCTGCTGTGTAAATGCAACTGCTTCAGATATTCATGGAAAGATGTTCATGGTTTCCAGGTCAAAAGCTGAATGCCAGGTGCCACGAACTGTGTTGAATGGCCACTGTTATGTCCTTTAGTTGTGACTGGCATCACTGCCTGACTGAGCTTGCAAAGGTTTGCCATCTTTCTCCACGCACCGCCTGCCTTCCGCACTGGCCAGGAGGTTGAGTGCAATGGGAACGGGCAGGAAATCACCGCCTTTGCGTATCTCAAGTGTTCGATGGTAGCGCTGATCTCTGTAATTTTTCCCAGGATTGGAGTTTTATTGCTTTCGACTTCCTTTCTTGGTGTGATGGGGTGGAAGCGAGGGGGTCGTTTCAGCAGCTTCCCCTTTGACCTTCTCATCACGGAGCCTTCATTGCATGGGTGAAAGAATCAATGTAAGAATTCTGCCAGTTATTATCTTTATCTTCACTATATATTCTGGGAGTGGGAAAAATACAGGGTGGATACATGACCCCACGGACACTGTATTAGACAGACGTGCGCTTGGTCTCCACATGTAACCTGACTTCCATGAGTTCCCAGTCTCACTGGTGGATCATGGTGGCCCTTTGGGACCCTGGGGATCAGAGTGAACTGAGAGCCACCATCTATTAACCTCAGGAAGATCTAATATGTCCCTTTCTCCAGCGCATGGTCACCTTGGCAAATGGCTGCAGGTCATTCAGGGAAGACGCAGTGTCTGTGGCCATGTGGCAGGATGCTTCCTCAGTGGACAGTCTCTGAGTCTGTGGACTGACTTAATTAGGTCTGCGAATTGGGTCAAAGGCCATGAATACCTCCCCCCCCCCACCGTTTCTACCCAGAAACTTAGAAATTTTCGTCTGTGTTTGGCAAGCAGCACCTTCATAGGCTGCCCAACAATTTTCATTTCTAGAAATCTTGCCCCAGTTCCCTAGGGATCAAAGCACTCTGGCTGTTGTTCCGTTTCCGTGGCTTCCTCTGGGCCCCCCTCATCTTTGACAGCTGGGCGTGGCTGCCCTGACTTCTCCGCTCTGGCATCCCATTTTTCCCACTGAGATCGGGGAGCCAAATCCTCTGCCTTACCCCCAGTTGTCGTCTCCAGTCTAGGGATGACAGTCACCACAAGCTTTTCAAGCACTTCTCAATGCTTCAGTGAGGGAGTGTCCTCTAGGCCTTCCCGAGGGCTTTGGTTAGGGAGAAGCGAACAGGTTTACACAGTACAGTTCTCAAAGTGTGGAGGTTCTGGTACCTCTGCTGTGGAAGAGGGCTTCTCAAACTTCAGTGTGCATGCAAATCACCGGGGGATCTTTGTAAGCACAGAATCGGATTCAGTAAGTCCAGGGTAGGGCCCAGCAGTCTGCATTTTCTAACAAGCTCCTATGCGATGCCAGTGCTTCTGATCTGAGACCACAGCCCTGAGGGGTGTGCCTGGAGACTCCGGAAATGGAAATGTATTGGATCGATCAATCAGTGGTTCTCGAACTTCAGGGGGTCTCAGAACCACCTGGAGGCCTTATTAAACATGGGGCTCTGTGCCTTCCTCCCAGAGTGCTTGACTCTGTAGACCTGAGGCAGGGCCCAAGCATTTGAATTCCCAACACACTCACTGCGGATGCTCTTGGTCCAGGGACCACACCTTGAGAACCGCTCGTCTAGTGTCCTCAGAAGTCGCCCCCACACATTTCCCTCAGATTCTCGAGTCCACACGTTGGCAAGGTTTTGTAACTCTTTAAGTGCACAGACCATCTTCTTCTGGAGCAGGCCTCTTAGCGAGGAGAGGCGAGGCGTGGACCTGAGGAGAATTGGCTCAGTGTGAAGTTGTCGTCAGGCTCCGATGCAGAGGAGGGCTGGTTCCTTCAGCCCGCAGAAGAGGTTGGAGCAGACGTGGAGGGTCGGAACCCTCGGCCGCGTGGCCTGGCCCTTGGGTATGACGTGTCCCCCTCCCGTGTCTCAGAGTTCTGCTGTTCCCACCCGTGACCCTGCCTGGGTGCAAGGGGCTTGGCAGAGCTGAGCACCGAATTGGAGCTGCAAATCTCCAACCCTTACACTCAGACCCTGGGCCTGGTCTTAGCCACATTTGCTCTGAAGTTAGAGGAAACAAGGGACTCCTTCAGTGCCACCATGGAGGTATGCTGGTTCTCCATGTGTCTTTTAAATTGCATTTCCATAGACTTTATTTTCACTTTTTCCCTATGTATGCTTTCCCTATGTGGCAAAAAGAATCTGGTCGGTTCCACTCTTTTGTAACCACTGTTGTTGCCATAGCAATTAAATGTCAGAGCCACTTGATCTCTTACTGCCTCCAACTGCGTCTCATCACGTGCTGCCACCATCGATGACTTGAGTGATGATAATGCCACCACATGCCCGGGATTTCCCATTTCCTACTTCTCCCCAGCAAGGTTATCACTGTTCCTCAAATATATGGGCAACTGAATTCTAGAATCCCATTTTGAGAGAGTATTTCCTGATTCCACAATGACTGTATTAGTCTGAGTCCAAATAGGAAACAGATGGCACACTGAAATTAGTTTAACTCAAGGAGGGTATTATGAAGACTATTTATTAAGGCTTGGGCAGCGTACAGGGGACACGCAAGGGAGAATGTGGTAATCCAGAACTGATAACGGCTGAACTATTCCATGTTAGTACCCCTCAGCCTGGAGAGATGCAGAGAGGGAGTGGTTTCTGGAATCCAGAAGGAAATTCTTCTAGAGTGGGCAAGTAGAGAGAAAGCAATGGTTTAGGGTCACAGAACATGGTCGGCCCAAGTGGACTTCTAAGGGAGATGTCTTGCTGGGGTTATTCATGGCTGAACCCAACAAGAAGCCAGAAGGGAAAGAATCCATCGACACAGTCCAAGCAGATCATCCCCAAGGCACAGAGCAGGGTGCAAAAGGGTAGACAGCAGATCTGGACAGGTGAGTGGCCTCCTAATTTTTTTCTGACACTCTCACAGTTTATTTTTCTTTGCATTTAAATCTACCATTTTTTTTTTGTTTTATACTTGTCTCATCAAGTTTTACTCCTTTATTTCTCTTTTCTTACCTTCTTTGGGAGTAATTATTTTTATTTTTCCATTTTCCCTCTTGTGTTGTTAGTTTCACACTTTCTTATTCTTCTAGTGCTTATCACAGAGATTGAATACATCTCCTTACATCAATATAAATTCATATTTAGCCCGGCTGGTGTAGCTCAGTGGATTGAGCGCGGGCTGGGAACCAGAGGGTCCTGGTTCGATTCCCAGTCGGGGCACATGCCTGGGTTGCGGGCCAGGTCCCCAATGAAGGCCATGTGAGAGGCAACCATACATTACTCTTTCCCCCTCCCTTCTCCTCTCTCTGAAAATAAATAAATAAAATCTTTAAAAAAAACCCTCATGTTTAGCTCTATATACGTATATAGATGGTTACATATACAAATGTATATTGTAAGTATTTATATAGACACACATACCTATGTGTGTGTACTCAGGCTAGTATACACACATATATTTATTTGCTCTGTCTGCTGAGAGGGCTTGGAAGGAGCCCCATTAGCAAGAAGCACACCTGGCATCCAGACTTTGGTTTCTAATACCAACTTAAAATCAAAAAGACCAGGGCTCTTTGGAGAGATGGCTAAGTTGGGAAAGAAAGTATATAAGATAAGCCTGTATCATGTTAAGGTGCCAGAAAGTGAAAAGGTGCTTTTTAAAAAAAGATGAGGGGATTTCAAAAGGCACAGGAATCAAAGGAAGACATAGGAATCCAATGGCCAAAGCTGGAACAATTTGAGTGAAATAATAATAGGTAACATGGTACTAGATTATAACCCACAGTATACAATATCCACAAGCCCATACTGATGTAAATAAATGAATAAACAAATTGGAGAGGAGAGAAAAATCTCCCTTGCACAAAAATTCCAAATAATTTACATAGATATCCCACCTTCAAGGAGGTAGAAGTTAATTCCCACTCCTTAAGTGTGAATCATACATAGTCATTTTCTTCCCAAAAACACAGTATGGAAAGGAGGAAAAGAGTAATTTCACGGTGGAGAAATCTGACGAACATGACCTCAGCCAGGTAACCGCAGTTAACATCACCCACGGCAAGTCACGTTGATGGTAGGTTCCCCTTGACATGCGAAAAAAAATGAGACTTGACCGTTGTGTTCCTCCACTCCAGAACAGGCAATTCCGATCTAATCTTAAGAGAAAAAGACGAATCTCAATTGAGGGTCATTTTATAAAACACTGACTAGTTCTCCTCGGAACCGAACAAGAGTGTAACTCCATTTACCTCTCCCTCCCCACGGTTGGTGCAGTTTTTGTCGTTCACTTTATTTCTACAACCGTTTAAATTCTAGAAGACATTATTGTTGTCATGTTAAGCAATCAATGTTCATTTAAACATACACTATATATGTATGTGTATATGTATGTACGTATGTATTTATTTATCTTACCCTTTCTAGTGTTTTGCATTTCTTCCTGCATCGCTGTGCTCCCATCCTGAATCATTTCCCTTCAGCCTGACACTCTCTTTAATTGTGGTGATGGTGATGTCGGAACTTATCAAATCATACGTGTTATTTAAAGCCCCCCAAAATGTTTCCTTATGTTCATTGATGATCACTCCCTCCAGCCATTCCTTCCCCCTGCCTCCTCCCTAGCAACCACTGATCTGTTTTCTTGTCACTGATCTGGTTTTTTTTTTTTGCATATTTTAGGATTTTCTATAAAAAGAATGATATTATGTGTACTCTTTGTGGTCTGGCTTCTTTCAGCAGAATCACGTTGTGTGCCTCACTCCGTGTGCATCAGTAGCTCGTCCTTTTTCCTGGCTAACTAGTGTTCCCTTGTACGGATCGCCATCATTTGCTTGTTCGTTCCCTCTTTCTGGACTTCGGGTTGTTTTCAGTTTTTTGTGTGGCAGACAAAGCTGGTATAAACACTAGTACAAGTGTTTGTATGGATATGTATTTGCTTTTCTCTCATGTAAACACCGAAGAGTGGAAAGGCTGGATTGTATGCAGGTTTGTGTTTAACTTTTTAAGAAGCTGCCAGACCGTTCTTCAGGGCGGCTGCAGCCCTGCACGTGCCTCAGCCGCGCGTGAGCGTTTCATTCGCGCCACTTTCTCGCTGACACTTGATGTGGTTGGTGCATCTTTTTAAATCTTAGCCCTTCCAGTGGGTGTGTAATGCCGTCATTGTGGCTTTAATTTGCATTTCCCTAACGACTACTGCAAATGAGTGTTTCACATGCTTAACCTTTGGCAGCGTCTTTAGTCACTTGAAGGAAATTGCTGTGTTTTTGTTTGCCCAGAAATGCCTTTATTTTGCCCTCACTTTTGAAAGTAAATCTCACTAAGCATATAATTAAACAATAATCACTTTCTCCCAGCACTTTGCAGATAATATTCTCCCATCTCTTGCCTTCCATTGCGGCTGCTGAAAAGACAGCTTTGGTCTAATTCTAAACCCCTTGTCATGATCTGCTTTTCTCTCTTTCTCGTATTTATCCTGTTTGGAAATTGTTTGTCTTTCTGAATCTCTTACTGATTGTGGGTATCTCTGATCTGTTTTGGAAATTCTCATCCATAATCTCTGGATATTGCAGCTCCTGTTCCCTTCTAGAATTCCTAATAAGGTTTATGTTAGATCTTCTCATTTGCTCCTCCATCCCTCTTAATCTTTCACATTTTCATGATATTTGCCTCTTCTTAATGCGATCTGGGTACTTTCCTAGATTTATCTTCTCTTTCCACCTGTGTACAATCTACACTTTAACCCTTCTATTTTTCCACTTTGTTTTTCATTTCCAGGAGTTCCATTTGGTTTCCCTTCCAACTCTATCCAATCCTTCTTGAAGGTCTGTTGCTCCAATGTCAAATTTTTGATGTCTTTTGTATTTCTGTAAACATATTAAAAACATATTTTATATTTTGTATCTGATAATTCTAGTCGCTGTCTTATGGGCAGGCCTGATCCCGCTGTGTCTCGTTCCTGCCGATTCGCACACCGAGGGTGCCCTCGCCTCCTCTGTGTGAGGAGTGTGGACGTGGGCTCGTATCCTTTGGACCCTTGTCTGTGGGAGTTGAGGCCTGGGTGAAAATGGGTTCTTCCTAGGAAAAAAAAATCTCTCCTTTGCTTCTGCTAGGCGGTTGGGGGCACTACAAACCCAGAATCACTTTAACTAAATTTTAGGCTTGAGAGTTTTCTTTTTTAACACACAGGGATGAGGCATCACTTCCGAGTGAACGCAGCCCCAGATTTCGAGACCCGTATCGTCATTGTCTTTTTCCATTGCTGGCATTTTCCCAGTTCGTCCACAGGGAATCCCAGCTTTCTGTGGAGGTTTCCAATGCAATGTCCCTACCCCTTCAGGCCTCGAGTTTCAATTCATGTCCTCTGCATTTTGCTGAGCCACTAGCAACAGACAGCTGTCCCCACGCAAACATCAGCTCCAGCTGGAATTTTTCTGAAATGGAACTTTCTTCTTGTTTCTGATCATTTCCATTCCTTTTCTGACAACATTGCCATGCCTTTAAAAAGAAAAATGCTTTTTGTATTTCATCCAGCATTTTAAATGCTTTATACTAAGAAGGCTTCTTCAGACAGCAGGCAATAGATTATTTACATTTTTTACCCATCTGGAGTTTATTTTTATATGTGGTGTGAGGCAGAGGTCTAAGGACTCTACTATCATTTTGGGGGTTTCTCATTTCCCCTCAGAAGTGACATCTTTAAATCAACTTTTAAAACAACGTTTCCTCTCTCCAGTGTTGCTCATTGCCAGCTGGATATCTAAAAAGAGTCATGGAAACCTACTTCTAAGTGAAATATCGCTAAAATAAAGACTATAATATTTCTAGTTCCTTTAGTGGCTCTCGGTTTCTACTCCTGTGTATTGCTTTATGAATAAATAAAAAAAATTCTCAAAATCTATATAATGAAGTTTTTTTTCTAATAATCCAATTTTATCACTTGATCAGAGACAAAGGGAGCTAGGTTTTCTGACATACAGATGAAGAAAACTTGGGTCAACAGCATTTTGCATTAAAAATCATAAATTTGAAAGAAGGAAGAATTCATAACTTTGGATTCTCAAAACTAGAAATCATGCTGGGATATAATTTAAAATCAGTTTACAGACCAAGTCAATTTTCTCTCAGCCAAATTCATGCCAGTGGATGGAAAACAGAGGATGTTACAAAATTATCTACCCCGTGTTTTTCATAAATTTTAATGTAAATGGAGAGAACACACTGCTCAGACCCTTTCACAGACAGACGCTAGAGAGAGAATATCTGTTGCAGTTTTCACAACATAAATTTATATTTTCTTTTTTCATTTTATTTATCTATATTAATTATATTTTATTGACTACTCTATTACAGTGGTCCCAATTTTTCCCCCTTTTGCCCCTCTCCACCAGGCACCCCCCACTCCCTCAGGCAATCCCTCCACCACTGTTCATGTCCATGGGTCATGCATATAAGTTCTTTGGCTACTCCATTTCCTATACTGTACTTTACATCCCCACGGCTGTTCTGTAACTACCTATTTGTATTTCCTAATCCCCTCACCTCTTCACCCATTCCCCCACACCCTCCTCTCATCTGGTAACCATAAAAATGCTCTCTGTATCCATGATTCTGTCTTTGTTCTTGTTTGCTTAGTTTGTTTTTTAGCTTTAATTCTAGATAGATTTGTATTTTTTGCCATTTTATTGTTCATAGTTTTGATCTTTTTTTTTCTTAAATAACACCCTTTAACATTTCATATAATAATGGTTTGGTGATGATGAACTCCTTTAGTTTTTCTTGTGTGGGAAGCTCATTATCTACCCTTTGATTCTAAATGATAGCTTTGCTGGGTAGGGCAATCTTGGCTGTAGGCCCCTTTTCATGCTTTTCATGACTTCAAATATTTCTTGCCAATCCCTTCTAGCCAGCAAAGTTTCTTTTGAGAAATCAGCTGACAGTCTTATGGGAACTCCCCTGTAGGTAATTAACTTCTTTTCTCTGGCTGCTTTTAAGATTCTCTCTTTATCTTTAACCTTTACCATTTTAATTATCATGTGTTATGGAGTGGGCCTCTTTGCATCCATCTTGTTTGGGACTCTCTGTGCTTCCTGTACTTACATGTCTATTTCCTCACCAAATTAGGGAAGTTTTCTTTCATTACTTTTTCAAATAGATTTCCAGTTTCTTACTCCTTCTCTTCTTCTGGCACCCCTTTGATGTGAATGTTGGACCCCTAGGAGTTGTCCCAGAGGCTGCTTATACTATCCTCATTTTTTAAATTCTTTTTTCTTCTTGTTCTGATGGATTCTCGGGTTCATTCATTCTACTGTTGTTTCCCTGTAAATTGTTTTTAACTTAAGTTAGTGTATCCTTCATTTCTGACTGGATCTTTTTTATGCTGTTGAGGTCCTCACTAAGTTCCTTGAACATCCTTATAATCAGTGTTTTGAACTCTGCATCTGATAGATTGCTTATCTCCATTTCATTTAGCTACTTTTCTGGAGTTTTAATTTGTTCTTTAATTTGGGCCATGTTTCTTTGTCTCCTCATTTTGGCAGGCTCCTTGTGTTTGTTTCTATGTATTAGGTGGAGCTGCTTTGACTCCATGTGTTGGTAGTGTGGCCTAATGTAGTAGGTGTCCTATAACCTCTAGGGAGTGGCACGACCTCCCCTATCACCTAAGCTGGGTACTCAAAGTGCACCCTTTGTGTGGGATGAGTACACCCTTCTCTTGTAGTTGAGCCTTAATTGCTGTTGGCAGATTGATGGGAGGGATTTACCCAGGCCAGTTAGCTGCAAGATTTGACTGTGACCACTTACCATCAATGTCTGCCCTCTGTGGAAGATCAGCTGTGCAGGGACAGGATGGTGGTGCTCTGACATGGTCTGTAGCTGTCCACTGGGTGTCCTGGCCCTGGGGCTTCCTGGGTGTTGCAAACCAAGTTTAGCCCCCACCTGTGTTCTGCCTCAAGCCACCCTGCCTGAGCTATAAAGCAGTCTGAGATGGCTGCTACTTGTGCTGGGCTTGGAGATTCCCAGGCGAAGCCAAGCCGTGAATCTAGGCCAGCTGCTGCTAGTGCCAGGCCTGGGGTTCACTGAGGCCAGCTGTATCTTATTTGAAAGGATTTAGGAAGTTGTGAAGCATGAGCCAAGACCAGACATTTATATGGAAAAGCAGCTTGGGTGGACCTGTAATTTAGGTGGGGCAGAGTCTCTGGGGATCTCAAAGGTGGGTCAAACAGTGTTAGCCAGCTTGATGGAGCCTCAGATATGGCACCAGCTTGCTGACTCTGTGGGGGCAGGGTTTAGAAAAGGGACAATAGCCTCTACTCACCTTGATGCCAGCCACTTTAGTTCCTCCCTATATGCCATTGTTGCCTTTCAAGCTGCTACCCCAGCGCTAGAGCTCAGAGGGAGGGAATCTGAGTGGGTGAGTTCACATGTGGGTTCTTTAAGAGGAACTGCTTGGGGTTACAGAAGTTTCTCCCACTGACTCAATCCCTGCTGGTTTTTGTAGCTAGAAGTTGTAGGACTTATCTTCCTGGCACTGGAACCCTGGGATAGGGAGTCTGATGTGGGGTTGGGACCCCTTGTTCTGAGATATCCCCTCCCAAATTTTTATCTACCACATGTGGATGAGGGACCAGCCTATCCACATCTGTGCCCCTCCTGCCAGTCTGGATGGTTGTGGTTTCTTTAATTCCTTAGTTGTCAGACTTCCATTCAACTCAATTTCTGATGATTGTGAGTGATGGTTGTTCTATATTTTAGTTGTAATTTTATGTGGTTGTGCAAAGAGGCAAGCCATGTCTGCCTATGCTGCCATCTTGACCGGAAGTCTAAATTTATATTTTCAATCATGTTAAATTGTTACTTGAGTAGACAATCCCAAAGAACAATAATTTCTGGAGCTCTATAAACACTGTTTTTTTCATTTGATTAGCTCTCAATCAAGTTAAAAATAGCAAAGAAGATCTCTAGAACAAAGCTCTTTATTTAAAATATCAATCCTACTTAGAAGGAAAGATACGGAGAGGCAAGTTAAACATACATTTTTAATGCTTTTTAAATTTTAATCAGTGAACACAACTCATGGAGGGAAAAAATACCTCCTACTTCTTTTATCAAGGTAAAATTTGTATACAATAAAATGCTCAAATTTTAATGAGTTTTGACAAAAATATATATCCAAGTAATCATTGTGATCAAAATATTAAACATTTCCATTACACGAGAGTGTTCCTTGGTGCCTCGTTCCAGTCACCTCACCCCCAGAGGTAACCACTATTCTCATTTCTATTGCCATAGTTTAGTCTGTCTAGATTATACATTGGAAAACTTTTCTATAAAGGGACAATATGAGTATTTTAGACTTTACAGGCTACATATGATTTCCACTACTGCTTCTCCTCCTTTCTTCTTCTTTACAACCTTCTAAAAATGTAAAAAAATATTCTTAGCTCAAGGTCATACAAAAACAAGCATTGGGATAGATTGCCACATTGTTCTGGCTTCTTTCATTTAACATGCTTTTAAGATTCAATCCATGTTATTGAACGTATCAATAATTCGCTATTTTTATTGAATTTTCTGTATTTGTCTATTTCTCTTTCATTTATTTCTACTCTTATCTCTGTTTTTTCCTTTATCCTCCTTACTCTGAGTTTAATTTGTGCTTCTTTTTCTAGTATCTTAAGGCAAAAGCTTAGATAATTGATTTTAAAACTTTCTTCTTTTCTAATATTAACATTTAAAGTTATACATTTCCTTCTGAGTGTTACTTTAGCTCTATCCCTCCTATTTTCATGTTATAATTTCATTATCATTCAGTTCAAAATATTTTTGAATATCCCTTGTAATTTCTTGTTGACCTTCAGGTTAAAAATGTGTTTTTTAGTATCCAAATGTTTAGGGATTTTTCTGTTTTTTAAATTTTATTTTTGTTTGTTTCTAATTTAATTCCATAATGATCAGAGAATATACTCTGTGTGGTTTCAGTCCTTTGGAATTTGTTGAGACTTGTCTTATTGCTCAGCACATGGTCTATCTAGGTAAATGTCCTTTGTACACTTGAAAAGAAAATGTATTCTGAAGTTATTGAATCAGTGTTCTATAAATGTCAGTTAGGTCAAAATGGTTGATAATGTTGTTCAAATTTTTTGTATCCTTACTATTTTAATTGTACTTGTTTTATCCATTACTGAGAAGACATAACAATTTAAAACATATACATGTACTTGTATCAATTAGGTCAGGCTGCCATAACAAAATACCACAGATGGGGTGGTTTACACAACATACATTTACTTCTCACAGTTCTGAAGGCTGGGAAGTCTAGTACCAAAGTGCTAGAAGCCTCGGTGCCTAGCGAGAGCCCTCTTCCGGGCCAGTCGCCCTTCTTGCAGTATCCTCACATGGAGGAAGAGCTCTGGTCTTCTCCTCTTCTTACAGGGACACTAGACCCATAGTGGGCCCTACCATCATGATCTCATTTTAACCTAATTACCTCTCAAAGGCCCTACCTCCAAATACCATCATTTTGGGGGTAAGTCTTCAACATATAAATTGGCGGAGGGTGGGGGACACAAATATTCAGTCCAATACAGCACTAAATAATAGAGCTTTGAAATACATAAAGCAAACATTAACAGAACTATTGGAAGAAGTCAAATCCACAATCATTGGCGATTTCGACCCCCTCTCTCTTGAAAAGTTGATCCTTTAGCACTAAGAAACTGCATCTTTGTCTCTAATAATGCTCCTGTAAGTCTATTTTTTTCTAGTATGAATTGGCCACACCAGCTTTCTTATACTTCCAGCCAAGATAGAGTAACAGGGACCAGATTTACCCTCTCACTTCAAATGAACAGCAAACAAACAAAAACACAGTGCGTGACACAGAAGTTTTAAAGACACTGGACATCAGGCAATAAGGAACATTGATCCCTAAGAGATGGAAAACAAATGTGGTGAGCCCTATGGTTGCCCCAACTTACTGCCTGAGAGAGCTTGCACGACCTGGCATTAGTTGGGGGAAATCTAACACAACCTAGAGATGCCCTGAGTTGAGAAGATGAAACTGAGAGTCTGGAGGAGACAAAGGTGCCTAGAGTTTATAGGACAGAGCACGAGAGAGTGGAGAGCTGCAGGGGTAGGGGGAGCCCTGAGGATTTACAGAGGATCCCGCTCCAGTTTTCAGCAGAGGACTGGTCAGAAGACGTGTGTGAAGAAACTCTCTGAGACTGGAGAAGGAATCATCAAAAGGATTAGGGGGAACAATGCCTGGCACTCACATAAGCCAGACTGGAAAATTCTAAATTCAGCCGGCATTGGACAGAGCACCCAGGCAATGCATAGAATGACTCAGAGTGGGGAATAATTAGCCTGAGATGAGCACTTCTGCAGACCCACATAGCACATCATAAAAGCAAGATCTAAAAGAATCAAACTGCTTAAAAATAACTTAGTTGCATCCCAGAACGATGTTCAAGAAGAATTAAAGGGTCCTCCTTCCCCCTCCCCATCAAGTCTGTCCATTTCTACCTTTTAAAAAAAGATTGATTCTAGAGAGAGTGGAAGGGAGGAAGAGAGGGAGAGAATCATCGATGCATTGCCTCCTGCCAGGACCTCGACTGGGGACCAAACTCATGAGCCAGGAAAGTGCCCTGACTGGGACACACTTCGGTTTGCAGGATGACGTCCGACCAACTGGCCAGGGCTGTCCATTTCCACCTTTTAATCAAGATATTTAGTCCAATTGCAGTTAATATAACTAGAGATATGGTTGGGCTTTAGTTAACCACCCTGTTATTTGTTTGCTATTTATTCCCTATGCTCTTTTCTCCTGGTTCGTTTTCTGCCTTCCTTTGGATTTATCAAGTATTTTTAGTATTTCATTTTTATCTTCTCCGCTGGTATTTTTAAAAATACAGTTTTATGAATATGTAACTCACATACCATACAATTCACCTAACTAAAGTATACAAGTCAAAGGTTTTTCGTTTACTCAGAGAGTTGTGCAACCATTACCACAATCAACTTCAGAACCTTTTCCTCACCCCTTCAAAAACACCCCCTGCCTTTAGTTCCCCTTCCTTCAGCTACCAGTTCCCTCCCAGCCCTAGTCAACCAACTTTCTGTGTCGTATGGAACTGCCGAATCTGGACATTTCATATAAATAGGAGCATACAATACGTGACCCTTTCTTGTCTGCCTTCTTTCATTTAGCGTAATGCTTTCTGGGTTCATCCCCGATGTAGCCAATGCTTCATTTCTCATTGTCAAGTAACATTCCGCTGTATGAATGTACCAAGTGCTGTTTATCCATTCATTGGTTGATGGACACCAAATTGTTTCAATTTTTTGGCTATAACAAATGATACTACTATAAACTTTTTTGTGTGAGTATTGCGTGAACATGTTTCCATTTCTCTTGGGTATATATATCTAGGAGTTTCAGTGTTGGGTTCTTATGGTAACTCTATGTTTAAACTTTTGATGACCTGCCAGACTGTTTTCCATAGTGACCCATTTTACATTCCACCAGCAATGTGTAAGGATTCCAATTTCCCACATCCTTGCCAATACTTATTATCTGCCTTTTTTTTTTATTGTAGCAATCCTAGTGAGTGTGAAATGATATCTCAATGTGGTTTTGATTTGCATTTTCCTGATGTTGGATGACACTGAGATCTTTCGACATGCTTATTGGCCATTAGTATGTCTGCTTTGAATTCTATAGGCTTTTTACCTATAACTCTTTCTATTGTTTTTTTAAAGTATATTTTATTGATCATGCTATTACAGTTGTCCCATTTTTTCTCCTCTTTCTCCCCCTCTGCTCTGTACCCCGCCTCCCATCAGCATCCCCCCCTTAGTTCATGTCCATGGCTTGTACATATAAGTTCTTTGCCTTTTCCATTTCCTATACTATTCTTAACCTCCCCCTGTCTATTTTGTACCTACCAATTATGCTTCTTATTCCCTGTTCCCCCATTCTCCTCATCCCGCTCCCCACTGATAACCTTTCATGTGATCTCCATTTCTGTGATTCTGTTCCTGTTCTAGTTATTTGCTTAGTTTGTTTTTGTTTTTTAGATTCATTTGTTGATAGTTGTGAGTTTGTTGCCATTTTACTGTTCATAGTTTTGGTCTACTTTTTCTTAGATGAATCCCTTTAACATTTCATATAATAAGGGTTTGGTGATGATGAACTCCTTTAACTTGACCTTATCTGGGAAGCACTTAATCTGCCCTTCCATTCCAAATGATAGTTTTGCTAGATAGAGTAATCTTGGATGTAGGTCCTTGCCTTTCATGATTTGGAATACTTCTCTCCAGCCCCTTCTTGCCTGCAAGGTTTCTTTTGAGAAATCAGCTGACAGTCTTATGGGAATGCCTTTGTAGGTAACTGTCTTCTTTTCTCTTGCTGCTTTTAAGATTCTCTCCTTATCTTTAATCTCAGGTAATTTCATGATGATGTGTCTTAGTGTGTTCCTCCTTGGGTCCAGTTTCTTTGGGACTCTCTGAGCTTACTGGACTTCCTGGAAGTCTATTTCCTTCACCAGAGTGGGCAAGTTTTCCTTCATTATTTTTTGAAATAAGTTTTCAATTTCTTGCTCTTCCTCTTCTCCTTCTGGCACCCCTATGATTTGGCTGTTGGAATATTTAAAGTTGTCCCAAAGGTTCCTAAGCCTTTCCTCATTTTTTTTTTTTTAATTCTTATTTCTTCATTCCATTCTGGTTGAGTGTTTATTTCTTCCTTCTGGTCCAAGTCATTGATTTGAGTCCTGGTTTCCTTCCCTTCAGTGTTGATTCCCTGTATGTTTTTCTTTATTTCACTTTGCATAGCCTTCACTTCTTCCTCTATTTTGCATCTGTACTCAATCATTTCTGTGAGCATCCTGATTACCAGTGTTTTGAACTCTGCATCTGATAGGTTGGCTATCTCCTCATCACTTAGTTCTTTTTCTGGAGTTTTGATCTTTTCTTTCATTTGGGCCATATTTCTTTGTCTCAGCATGCTTGTTATATTGTAAGGGGCAGAGCTTTAGGTAATCACTCGGGCAGGGCAACCCATTTCACTAGGTGGTGGTGCTGTCTGTAGAGGAGGGGTCAGAGAGGGAACAATGCCACTTGCTCAGCTCTTACCCCACTTTCAGTCACTGCTCCCCCAACCCACAAGCAAATTGAGCCCTTCTGGTGCTGATTCCCAGGTGGGTGGGTTTGTTTCTAAGACCCTGTGAGTCTCTCCAACAAACTCTCCTGTGAGACTGGCAATTTCTCCCACCCTGCAACTCCCACAGATTTTTACAGACAGAGGTTCTGAGGCCTTACTTTGCCTGCCTTGAAACCCTGGGTTGCACTGTCTGTCTCGCACCCCAGTTGTTCCTCCTGGTTTATCCGCATGTGAATGTGGGACTGTCCTGTCTGCCACCTTGTCGCCCTTCCTCGCTGCTTGAACTGCCCATCTCTGTTCCTCCTACCAGTCTGGATGAAGGTTTCTTCTTTAACTCATTGGTTGTCAAACTTCCATAGAGTTCAATTTTCTTGAAGTTCTGGTTGTTTTTTTGTTTTTAAATTTGTTGTTGTCCAAGCCCTGGCTGGTGTAGCTCAGTGGATTGAGCTCAGGCTGTGAATCAAAGGGTCACTGGTTCGATTCCCAGTCAGGGCACATGCCAAGGTTGCAGGCCAGGTCCCCAGTGGGGGCCATGTGAGAGGCAACCACACATTGATGTTTCTCTTCCTCTCTTTCTCTATCCCTTCCCCTCTTTCTAAATAAATAAATAAAATCTTAAAAAATAAATTTGTTGTTGTCCTTCTTTTGGTTGTGTGAGAAAAAAAGCGTATCTGCCTACACTTCCATCTTGTCCTTCTTTCTGTTGTTACTTAGTGGTTTCTCTAAGTATTACTATATTCGTCTATGACTTACCATAATCTTTGCTGAATTTATATTATATCACATTATATATAAGATAATATACAATGATCCAATTCCATTTATACCCCATTCTATCTCTTATGCTATTGTCATGTTTTACCTCTGTATATTTTATAAACACCACAGTACATTGTTACTGTTAACAATTGACTTCTGAAGAATTTTTAAAATGAAAATAGTTGTTTTGCATTTAAATGTGTATATATATATATACACTATATATATATATATATATATATAAATGTGTATATCTATATATATATATCCTTTCCAGTACTCTTTATTTCTCCCTGTAGATCCAATTTTCCATCTGATAATACTTCTCTTCCACCTGAAGAACTTCCTTTAGTAGTTCTTGTGTAGTTTGTGGGCAATTAATACTTTCAGCTTTGGCTTATCTGAAAATGTCTTTACTTCACTTTCATTTTAAAAATATATTTCACTTGTTATAGAATTCTGGGTTGACGGTCTTTTTTTCTCTGCACTTATAGATGACATTTCATTGTGTTCTGGGCTCTGTATTTCTGTGAGGAGTCAGCTGACATTTTCGTCATTGTTCTGTGTATAATGTGTCTTTTCTTCTGGCAGCTTTTAAACTTTTTCTTTGTTATATTTGATTTTCAACAGTTTTACTATTGTGCACAGGTGTGATTTTCTTTGTATTTCTCTGAGCTTCCTGGATCTGAGTTTGCTATGTATTTCTAATCAAATTTAGAGTATTTTCAAGCAAAACTTCTCTAAATAGAATTAAGATGTTTTCTGCTCCATTCTATTCCCCTCCTTCTCATGGGACACCAATTACAGTGGTGTTACCCCTTGATGCTATCTCACAGGTTACTACTAAACTGTTCTCTTTCTTTTCAACCTTTTTTTTAATCTCTGTTCTTCAGTTTAAATTATTTATATTGACCTGTCTTCGAGTTCCCTAATCTTTGACTCTGTTTTGTCCAATCTGCTTATTTTTAATTGAGATGGACTTTACATACCACAAAATGTACCTTCTGAAAGTGTAGTTTTTAGTGTATTTGCAAAGCTCTGTGACTACCATCACTATCCAACTCCAGAGCGTTTTCCTCACCTTTAAAAGAAACCCTGTAGCCATTAGCGGTCACTTCTTAGCCTCTCCTTCCACCATCCCTGGGAGACTAACCTACTCTCTGTTTCTATGAATTTGCCAGTTTGAGACTTTTCATATAAATGGAATCAGAAAATATTTGTGCCTGCCTTCTTTCACTTAATCACAATTTTTCAAGGTTTGTTCATGTTGTAACATGGATCAGTATGTCATTCATTTTTATGCCCAATTAATATTTCATTATATGGATATGCCACATTTTGTTTATTCACTAGTTGATGAAAATTTGGGTTGTTTCTACTTGTTGGCTATTAAGAATAATGTTGGTATTCGTGTACACATTTTTATGCTTTTATTTCTCTTGAGTATATACCTAGGAGTGGAATTGCTGGGTCATATAGTAACTCTCTGTTTAACTTTTTAACAAACTGCCAAACTGTTTTCAGCAGCAGTTACACCACCTGACATTCCCGCCAATATTGTATGAGGGTTCCAATTTCTCCACAGCTGCACCAACATTTGTTATTGTCCTTTTAAAATGATTATTATAACCATCTTTGTGGGTGTAATGCGATATCTCATTATGGTCTTGATTTATATTTTCCTGATGACTAACGATGTCAAACATTTCTTCATGTGTTTATTGACCATTTGTAGATCTTCTTTGGAGAAATGTTTATTCAGATCCTTTGGGTTATTTTGGATTAAAAATAACCTAATTTTTAAATTGAGTTATTTGTCTTCTTTATAATTGAGTTGTAAAAGTGTTTTAGATAGCCCTGGCTTGTGTGGCGCAGTGGATGGAGTGTCGGCCTGCAAACCTAAAGGTTGCCAGTTCTATTCCCAGTCAGGGCACATGCCAGTGTTGTGGCCAGGTCCCCAGTTGGGGGCATGCAAGAGGCAATTAATTGGTATATCTCTCACACATCGATGTTTCTCTCCCTCTCTTTCTCCGTCTCTTCCTCTCTCTCTAAAAATAAGTAAATAAAATCTTTTCTTTAAAAAGAGTGCTTTATATATTCTTAGTACAAGCCCTATGTCAGATATATGATTTACAAATATTTTCTCGTTCTGTTGGTTGTCTTTTCATTTTCTTGGTAATGTCCTTTGATGCACAAAAGATTTTAATTTTGATGAAGTCCAATTTACCTGTTTTTTTCTTGGTTGGTTGTGATTTAGGTGTAACATTTAAGAAACCATTGCCTAATCCACAGTTATAAAAATTTACTTCCTGTGTTTGCTTTGAAGAGTTTTATAGTTTTAGCTCCTATGTTAAGATCTTAAGTCCATTTTGAGTTAACCTTTATACATGGTGTGACGAGGAGTCCAAATTCATTCTTTTGCATGTGGACAATCAGTTGTCCCACCACCATCTGTTGGAAAGACTCTTCTTTCCCCCATTGAATGATCTTGCCATCCTTGTCAAAAATCAATCTACCATAGACTTTCAATTCTATCCCATTTATCTGTATGGCACTCCTTATACCAGTACCATACTTTTTTGATTACTATAGCTTTGAAGTAAGTTTTGAAATTAGGAACTATAATACTCCAACTTTTTTCTCTGTTTTAAAGGTTGTTTTTTGTTTGTTTGTTTGTTTGTTTGTTTTTTGGCTATTCTGGGTCCTTTGCAGTTCTCTGTGGATTTTAGGATCATCTTATCTATTTATACAAAAGAGGTAGTTGAAATTTTAATGGGGATTGTATTGAATCTCTAGATCAATTTGGAGAGTATTGCCATCTTAACAATATTGTCTTCCAAGCCATGAAAATGGGACTTTAAAATTTATTTAGATCTCCTTTAATCTCCTTCCACAATGTTTTGTAGTCTTCCCTGTAAAAGTCTTACAAATATTTTATTAAATTTATACCTAAATTTATATCTAAGTATTGTATTGATTTTTTAAAAGATTTTTTAAATTTATTTTTAGAGAGAGGGAAAGGCTGAGAGAGAGAGAGAGAGAGGGAGAGAAACATCTATGTACAAGAGAAAAATCAATGGGTTGCCTCTCGCATGCCCCCAGCTGAGTACCTGACCCATAACCCAAGGTATATGCCCTGACTGGGAATTGAACCAGCGACCTTTCAGTTCACAGGATAGCACTCAATCCACTGAACCACACCAGCCAGGGCTGTATTCGTTCTGATGCTATTGTAAACAGAATTGTTTTCTCAATTTCATTTTCAGAGTTCATTGCTAGCGCATAAAAATAAAATTGACTTTATTGAGTCCTGCACCCTTACTTAACCCATTTATTAGTTCTAAGAGTTTTTTAGTGAATTCCTTAGAATTTTCTGCATACGTTATCTACACATAGAGATATATTTACTTCTCCCTTGACAGTTTTGATGCATTTTATTGCTTTTTTCTTGCCCAGCTGTCCTGGCTAGAACCTCTAGCACAGTGTTGGATAGAAGTGGCAAGAGTGAACATCCTTGTCTTGTTTCTGATTTTAGGTGGAAAACAGTCAGTCTTTCACCATTAAGTTAAGTGTTAGCTGTGGGCTTTTCATCAATATCCGTACAATATTGAGGAAGTTCTCTCCTATTCCTAGTGTACTGAGTGCTTTATCGTGAAAAGAGGTTGGATTTTGTCACATATGTTTTTTGTGCCTATTGAGATGATCATGTAGTTTTGGGGGCGTTGTATATTTATATGGTATATCACGTTAACTGGTTTGGAGGCATTAAATTAACATTTGGATAGCATTCCTGGAATAAATCCCCACTTGTCCAAGGTGTATAATTCTTTTTATATGTTGCTGGGTTCAGACTGCTAAAATTTTGTTGAGGGTGCTGGCATCCATATTTATAATAGATACTAATCTTTGCTCCGCTCTTCCGGGCTCCCCACTGTCATCTCCCCCTCTTCGCAGCCCATCCACTCATGCAGGTTAGGGGTCTACCAAAGATCTGAGAAATATTTATATATAGATTCAGCGCATCCCCTTTTGTAGCCCCTCCCTTGGAGGTTTTCCTCTGTCCTGTGCCTCCCCGAGGCAGCTTCTGCTTCCTCTCTGGCCTCACGCTCTGCAAGGAGAAACCATGTGAACATGGATCCCACCAGCGTGGTTCCCTTCTTTCCAGAATTGGATCCTCTCATGTTTCTGCCTGCTTTTTGTCATTCTCCAGTAGCTTCAAGTAATTTTTAAAAATATTTTGGCCAGAGTTTTATCATTTTTATCTGTAAGAGGACTAATCCAATATAAACTACTATACCAATACCTAAAGTCAGGAACTTGTTCCAGAACTGTTAGCTTTTAATATTAGTTATAAAAACGATTCATTTACTATGTCTTATTATATAGCTAATAAATATTCATATTTTAAAATTGCCAAATGATACAGAAGTATACAAAGGGAAAATTAATTTTAACTAATTACTGGACATAAAGAAATCACTTAACGACCCCCTCTCCTAATCCCCTTTATAAGATTTTTTATTTACCCTTTGTAAACACACACACACACACACACATACATGAATCGTATGACACTATACATGTTATCTGGTAAACTGCTTTTTTCACTTACTACATATTTTAGAGCTTTTCTATAAGTACCTACGTATCCTTTCATCAAATATTCATAGAGTACTTGCTGTGTGCCACACACTGTTCTAGAACCTGGTGCTAAATCACTGAACCAAACACATACAAAAACTTGACTTCATGGAGCTTACGTTCTAGGGAAGGTGGGAAGTGCTGGATCAGAAATAAGCAGAATAAATAAGTAAGGTGTTGAGTGCTGTGGAGAAAATGTAAGTGAGAAATGCCCTAAGGAGTGCTGGCTCTTTGGGAGGGGAAGGGGACTGCAGTTTTTCAAAGGGTGAAACATGAAAGGCCCGGCTCCAAAGGTGATGTTGGAGCGGACTTGGAAGAAGTGAAGTTATACGAGAAAAGAACTTTCCAGGCCGTGGCAAGAGCAAAACACTCAGCAGGAACATGCTAGTGAGTTTGGGGAGCCATAATGAGGCTGGTGTGTCCGACGCAGAGTGAGTGAGGGGCAGTGATTGGAGGTCTTGCTCGCGGGGGGTGGGGGGGGGCATGTAACAGCCTCGAGGCCACTGCAGTTACCCGTCTTCGCATGACCTTCCGCGGAAGTGGGTCAGTGTGACCCCCTTAAGCCTCTGGCAGCTTTCCTTTGGTTCACACTATGCAGTGTTTCTATTGTACCTGGTCCCCACAACCAGTGAATGTTTTCCTACTCTGGCAATGACCTTGTTGGCCTGGGTCTATCTTAGTAGAGCAACGATCCAACGATACTTTCCCCCAAACAATACCATGCCGAGGTGCTCAGGCCTAAAGGCACAGCTCTCCCTGTGATCTCTTAGACACTTATTTTGAGCCCAGGTTCTTCCTTCCTTCATGGTGACTCTTTACTGGAAATCACGGTGTTCTTCCTACCAGCAGACTTCAGCACTCCACCCTAACATCGAAGAGCAGAGAAGGGGGGCTGCAATCACCACCCCTTCCTTCTCGAGTTTGGGCTTCTCATGCAAATCAGTGTACCTTCTCCGCGAGGTCCCAGCCTCCACGTACCAAGGGCATATGCAAGCATCCCGCTTTTATGAAGCCACATAAGGCTTCATTTCATCATTTTCTCAGGGTGAGGGGTGCCTGTCCATAAATAGTGGATCTGCCATAAATAATAGATCTCACTAAGGCTATCCTTCCTGAATGGAGAAGGTTTCTTTTAAGGCGAAATAGTAAATCCACCTAAGCAGAAAAGAGAGGCAACTGCCTGGTACTTTCTTACATATGGATATGTTGTAATCTAATCAATTCCTCTACTTTTAGGTATTCGTGTTCTCCCTTGTTTATTATTATAAAGAATTCTGCAGTGAGTATTTTGGCACAAGGGCTGATATTTCTGTAGAATAGATTCTTGAAAGCAAAATTGCTGGGTCAAAAGACATTTAAATTTAAAACATTCCAAAATTGCCCTACAAAAATGATTTACTGATTTTTATTCCTATGAGAATGTCTGCTTCCCCACACCATCACTAAATATGAAGAACCATTTTTCATTTTTGATATTAATATTGTTTCAATTTCCATATCTCTGATTACTAGTGAAGTTGAACATGTTTTTATGTTTATTGACCATTTTTCTTTTTCTGTGAACTGACTGTTCATAACCTTTGCTTATATTTCTATTGGGTAGTTTGCTATTTCCTTTTCTTGCACACATTGTTTTCAGTTTATTCCTAGGTGTTCTGAAGTTGTTAATTGATGACTATAAACAAATAGAATGGCTTTTTTTACTGAATACTTTCTTTGGTTTTAATAGTTTTACAGTTGATTATCATTTCTTTCCTAGGGAGACCATCATATCATTTGCAAATAATGGTTTATTGTGATTGCTGATGTATTTGGACTTTTGCCGGCTATTTTATTCTATATTTTCTGTTAAACATGCTTCCTGATTTCTTTTCCCCTTCCTGTTTTTGAGGGCTTAATAGTATGTCTTTGTTCCTTTTGTGGTCTGGAAGTTCTACATTCTGTTCCTATGCTGCTAGTAGTTGTCCCTGCATATTTTGTTGAATAGTGAAACAAATTTTTTCTTTTTTTTTTTTTAAAGATTTTATTTTAATTTTATTTATTTTTAGAGAGAGAGGAGAAAGGAGGAAGAGAGGGAGAGAGGGAGAGAAACAGCAATGTATGGTTGCCTCTCACATGGCCCTCACGGGGACCTGGCCCGCAACCCAGGCATGTGCCCTGACTGGGAATCGAACCGGGACCACTTGGTTCCCAGCCCGCGCTCAATCCACTGAGCTACACCAGCCAGGGCTCAACAGATTTTTTCTATTGATGTCAAAAATTAGCCCTGGCTGGTGTGGCTCAGTGGATTGAGTGCCAGCTAGTGAACCGAAGGGTCACAGGTTTGATTCCCAGTCAGGGCACATGCCTGGGTTGCGGGCCAGGTCCCCAGTGTACAAGAGGCATCTGATCAATGTTTTTCTCCCTCTCTTTCTCTCTCCCTTCCCCTCTCTCTAAAAATAAATAAAATCTTTTAAAACATTAAATCAATTAGTTTTTTTCCGTCCTTTTTGTTTGTTACTGCTTGCTGGGCCGGCCGTGCACTCTCTGCGCCTCTTAGCCATGCCTCGCAAAATTGAGGAAATCAAGGACTTCCTGCTCACAGCCAGGCGAAAAGATGCCAAATCTGTCAAGATCAAGAAAAACAAGGACAATGTGAAGTTTAAATTCCGATGCAGCAGATACCTGTACACCTTGGTCATCACGGACAAAGAGAAGGCGGAGAAGCTGATGCAGTCCCTGCCGCCAGGTTTGGCGGTGAAGGAGCTGAAATGAACCAGACACGCTGATCTGTATTAAAATGTTAAAAATTAAAAAAAAAAAACATTAAATCAATTAATAACTTCCCCCAACAAGATCAGATCATTAGAATACCTGAAATCTACTCCTCACTCCTCCTTTCCCCTGTTTTATTGAAGTCATTTGAAATCTTAGTACCAGATCATATTTAAAACCTTTTTTCATATTGCATCTCTATTACTTAGAAATCTTTTACTTTCTGCCTTTTGCCCTAGAGAATGTCCTGCTTTCTTTTTGTCACCTACCATCATTTAAAGGGTAGGAATCCTGTTGTTTTTTTTTTTAAATAATAACAACCATTATTATTATTATTTTATCCTCACCTGAGGACATATTTTTTTTCATTGCTTTTAGAGGGAGAGGAAAAGAGAGAAATATTGATGTAAGAGAGAAGCCTTGACCAGTTGCCTCCTGTGTGTGCCTGGACCACTGGGGATTGTGCACGCCTGGACTAGGGAATGATCTGCAACCTAGGCACGCACCCTCACGGGGAATCGAACCTGCAACCTTTTGGCTACAGGACGACAGTCCAATCAACCGAGTCACACTGGCCAGGACAGGAATCCTGTCTTTTAATGGTACTAGTGAATGACTTTTGTATTTACCAAACACATTCTTAAACCACTATTTCTCTGATCAGGAAAGCTAAGAACAATCGGTATCTCCTCACTCCTCTCCTTTGTGTCAAACGGAGATTTTAGTGGCTCTTTCCCTGCCTTGCTGCCTCCTCACTCATGTTCCAGCCCTTTCAAAGGTGCTGTGGATTTATAAATTCAACTTGCATTTCAATCAGGGATATCTTTCTTTAAGAATAAAATTTTTGTTCAATTCTTATGATAGATTAGGTCAGTATTAATGCTTGCAACCAAATCTTTTATGTTATAATATTTCCATGTTCAAGTTCTTAATTTTAATTCATCTCTGAAGCCGCCAAAGTGTGTCTCCAAGGTGTTTACTGCAGAATCCATGAGTGGGACATTTTCTACCTCCTTCTCTTTAAATCTGGAATATATTTCTGTTGTTTTTGCACACGCGGGACACTTTGTTGGGTACAGAATTCTTGTGTCACAACCTGTTTCACTCAAAGCTGTAACCATCGCTCCCTGTCTTCCAGCATTTAGAAATGCTGAGGCAAAGCCTAAGACCAGCCTGGAATCTCCCCTTTGTAGCCCAACTTAATGCAGGGGTCCGTGTAATACTTTTCCTTCATCTTAGGGAAAAAAAGAATTTTTTCATTGCTAGGATATGTCCTGGTATAACATTTTTTATTAATTTTCCCTGGAACTCATTGATTTATTTACCCAATCATTTTTTCAGATCCGGAAGTCATTTCCTATTGGGTATGGGAGTATTGCTTCTGTGCATTTGATTGCAATGATGATAAATATCTCTTGGCTATGTCCTCCGTTCCATCCTCTCTCACCGGGCTGAATGCATCAGCCTTCAAACTAGTCTCTCTGCTTTCACTCAGCCCCCTGCTCCCTTTTCATTCTCTCGTTCCATTTACAAACATTGAGGGTGAGGCCCCCGCCCGCTGCCTTCTCCCCCGTTACTATATTCCCCTTGTTCCCTCGGCTCTTGCCATGCTGGCCTCCTGCAGATACACCTGCTCCTTCAGACACACCTGCTCCTGCCGCCCCACCTCCACACTCTCTGCCCTTCTGCCAACTTCTCTGTGTTCTTTAGAGCTCAGCTTACTTGTTGCTTCCCAGGAAAACTCCCTGACTCTTGCACCTCCACTCTGTTATGTCCAGAACGTTGTCTTTCTGCTCATTTTTTCCAATCAGTGTTGATTGCATGTTCACTCTGTGGCAGGTGCTGTTCTAGACCCTAGGGACACACGCGTGAGCAAAAGAGACCAAGGTTCCTGCCCTTGTGGAGCTTAGTGCTACAGGTATTCCTTCACAGCACTTTTTAGAATTATTATACAAAATAACTGATTGTGGGACTGTTCTACTCTGCCTCTCCCACAAGAATGGCAAGCTCTCTGAGGGCAGGGGTCAAATGCACTTGTTCCCTCTTGTAGCTAGGATATATAAGACAATGCCTGGTATGTGATGAATACTCAATAACATTTGATGAACAAATTGATGAATTAAAGCTATCTGTAGAAGTTGGGACTCTTCCAGTTACAATGCATCTCAAACTAGCTACAGCAGAAAAGGAAGGAAAGGGAAATGACCAGTTGCCTCCTGTGTGTGCCTCCTCAGCTTGTTCCAATGGGAAGTTCCTGGGCAGCTCCAGCATGGCGCACAGCTGGGTCCAGAGCCCTGCTCAATGCCAGCAGGGCTTCCTCTGCCTTCCTCTGTGTGTTGAACTTCTCCTTGCCGGCTCTAGATGGATTTCCTCCATGTTGCCAGAGAAGGTGGGTGCTGACAGTTCCAAGTTCATATGTTCTTAGCTTAGCAACACCAGGGGAAAAGCATTTGTTTTTCTCATCATTCGTATGTTTGCAGAGCTCAAGACAACTGGTGATTGGTCCAGCTCAGGTCACATGACTCCCCTGGCCTGATCACTTTGTCAGAGAGAAAGGGGCCTTCTGATTGGCCAAACCTGTGCATCACACCTTTCCTTGAGGATCTGAGCGAAGTCAGGTGGGCAGGACACCATGACCTTCACACCAAGATGTCTTCAGAGTTCAGGAGATATACCCCAGAGGAGTAAGAGGTGCTACTACCAAGAAGAAAGAAATGTGCTACTCATTCAAATGCAATATTTGCACCACCATTGCATGACGGATTTACTTGCATTATTTACTTTTTACAGCCGTTCCTTTGCATCTCTCTCTCCCTCTGAGTCTATTCCTCTGTCTTCTCCTGAGAGGTTGTTTTCTGGATGTGCTGCCCTTCTGCTGAAGATAGGCGATGGAGGGAACCTTGAGCCTACTATATGCAAAGCTACCTTCTGAGGACAGTGCCTTCAGAAAGCTCTTGTATGCACTGGGGAGCTCTGTCCCATAGTGATACTCCACTGGGGAAGTACCCTAGTCTCAATCAAATCACTTGGCACCTCTGTAGGCCAGGTTAGCACAACTCCCAGACTGATTTTGTGTGTTCCTCAGCGGGCTCTTCATCCACAGCAGGGCTGTCCAGATGCCCAGCTCCCTGGCTATGTTCCAGGGGTGGGCCCAGGTCGGGCTCCCCTCTGTGCATGCGCAGTGCTGGCGGCCTTGGCTGCTTCCATTCAGAGGCGACAGCTCCCAGGGCCGCATGTTTGAGGGCACTGCACACTGCGTTGTCATGTAACACAGAGCCAGGGTCTAGGTTCGGGTCACTGTGAACAGGTTACTCACTTGCACGGCAGTCCGGTGGGCTGTTCCCACGATGGGCAGGATGGAGGGCAACTCTTCACTGGACAGGACGGTCCTGAATTTGCAGAGCATGCAGCCTCCCTGGCCCCCGACCACAAAATGCAAGGATACCCTTTCATTGTTAGGACAACCAAAAATGCCCCCACAAAGTTCCTGAACACTTTCAGGAGGTTGGGGTTGTTTACACACTATTCCTCATCTTTTGAAGGTTTTAAACAAGGTCTGCTGTTCTCCACTCCCAGCCCCCAGGCTGCCAGTGTCCTGAGTGACCTCGCTGCCCTCCAGGACAACCCCTCAGGAATGCAGCAACTGCCGTGTCGATCCAGGGAAGGCGGACCTTTCTGTTGCTTAGAACTTTTCCAACAGCTGCTCACATTTGGGAAAACTACTAAGAGCAAAGCCCCTTGAGGTATTTCCATGCCAGACGCACTGCATTTGTAGCCTTGCTGCTCACAGTGACGTCACATTCACACGCCAGCACTGGCCCGCATTCTGCCGCCAGGGCGGTCACGCCTGAGCCCCTCCACGCAACACGCAGCCGCCTCGTCACACTCCGCTCTCCCTCTATTTCTCCCCCTTTACTGTGGGGCCTTCTTTGGATGTTTGTGACGTTTGAACAGTTTGGACACTTGAAACTATGTATATAGTAGATAATATTACCTATGCTTTTATTTCAGAATAGTAAAGGGGGTGTCACTGAACATTTGTTGTAGGTGGGTGTTGGGTGTGATGGAGCTGAGCATGACAAGTCTAGAAGCTTGGCAGATGTCAGCAACAAGAGGGCAGGTTTTTCTGTGCAGAGCTTTCTTTTTTTTTTTTTTAAGATTTTATTCTATTTATTTATTTAGAGGAGAAGGGAGGGAGAAAGAGAAAGAGAGGGAGAAACAGCAATGCATGGTTGCCTCTCACATGGCCCTCACTGGGGACCTGGCCTGCAACCCAGGCATGTGCCCTGACTGGGAATCGAACCGGTGACCCTTTGGTTCCCAGCCCGCGCTCAATCCACTGAGCTACACCAGCCGGGGCTGTTCAGAGCTTTCTTACTTTCTTTAATAAGAAATCCACAGTGAAGGCGTAACCAGGTTCATCAGCCTGTGATACTCCTGGGACCCCAAAGTGGCCATAGTTCAGCTTTTTCCACTTGCTCATCCCACAAACATCTCGCCCACACATTCCGGGACCCCGAGCAGCCAGCTCTGGAAATGAGAGTCTGGCAGTGACAGCCTCACACCGGCTTGGAGAGAGGGCCCCTCCTTCCCTCAGTGGTGGCTTGCAGGACTTGCTCAAGCCCACTGCTTTTCCTGGGGTCTGCCAAGTCCTTCCATTTCTTCCTGTAGCCCCTACAGTGGTGAAGGACACTTCCTGGACCTCAGATCAAATTCAAGGCAGATGCTGTGGGCTCCCCAGTCCCCTTTGCCCCCGGCCCATGTCAGCACCCTGAAATGTCACCCAGGCTAGGCCCATCTGATCCAGCCAAGGCGGCCGCCAGAACCTCACAGCCTGGAGTTGGACTCCAAGCAGCAAAGCCTCCCCCTCAGCCTCTCCGGGGGCCTCCTCGAGTCCCGAAGCCCTTCTTCCATGCTGACCCCCCACCTCAGGCTGCATGGAGTCCTGTTTGTCCTGGAAAAGGAGGAGCAGAAACAGGCGGTCCTCATTTGGATTCCAAGCGTGGAGCCTCTCTCGCACCCCACTTGAACCTTCTCTGGATTTCACTGGCTTATCGTGTTGTCTGCCTGTGAGTGGGCCACGCAGGACTGTGGCTGCTCTCCCTCTGACAGCCTCCAGGCCAGTGCCGGCATCCCAGATTAACAGAATTCGAACTCCAAACGCAGGGATGAGAATGCGGACTTCCCGAGGGTGTGCGGGGTGACAGGACCTCCAGTGCGCCCCACCAGCTCCTTCCCCCACGCCCTTCCGCTCTCCGTGGCTGCATGCCTCTCGTGCTCTCCTCAGCCTTTCCTTCTCACTCCCGTCCCCCCCCCCTCTTTCAAAGTGAGCGTGGAAAGCACCAGCACCCTTAGCCTGACAGAGCCCACCACCCCTCCCCCGCATGCCCTGGGAGGCCTCGGTTCATCTCCCCACCCTCTCCTGTTCGGGAAATGCTCTGGTCCTCAGCGAAGAAAAGTGAGCGTGCTATTTGTGTGGGTCCTGAAATCTCTTCTGGCTCGTCCCCAGCCCAGTGCCCCCACCTGCCTTCCCTCTTTATCCTTGCCTTCATCCTTGAAGCTTTCATTAAGATTTGCTGGTCGGCCCCAAACTGGCTCTTCAGCTATTCCCTGCTCCAGGGCCTCTCCTCAGGCCCCGCTGGCCCACAGAGGACCACCAAAGCCTGGTCACCAAAGCCTTTGGTGATGCCCTGGAGTTCAGGAACGTGTGACTGCTGTGGAGGCAAACCCATCAGTTCTGGAGTTCACTAGGAGCTGAACCAGCAAGCAGAGCCTGCCGTGGGCTCCAGGGCCCCCATTCCCTGTCTCTCATCCCTCACTCCCGAGGAGCAGCCTGGGCAGGCGCTCTGCCCACTGCAGTCTCCCCTCCCCAAGAGAAACAGTATTTGCCAAGCTCTGCTCCCATAGGCTGAGTCTGCTACAAGATGCCCTTCGCTGCCACCATCCATTTATGTGCAGGGCGAGAGAGAGGGAGGAGGGTTGCATGCCCCAAAGCCTTGGATTGTTCCGGGTGGTCCCTGAGGCTATCTGACCCTTGCTGAGGCCTACGGGGTACCTGTAAAGGTACCCAGAAATTCCAATGGATCAAACTCACTACCCCAAAGACCAACTAGAAAGGGTTATCTGGCCGGGTCCAGTGCCTGTCTCAAGGGCCCTCAGATTAGGGGTTCATCTCTCCCCTCCCTAGGCCTCATCTATTGAGAATTTCACCTGCGTCACTTCCCGCCCCCTCCCCCCATGCCTGTCCTCCTCTGATCCCAGTCCTGATCCCAGCTTCCCCCTCTTCCTCCCTTCACCAAGAGCTGGGATGCAGGTGGCTCCCCCAGATTCTTGAGGGGCTTTGTTCAGAAAAACCTGGCTAGACCGTTCCCATGGTGACTGGCTTCACCATCCCAGATTCTGCAAGCTGTGCTGTGCACCTCATCAGCCAGTTCACTCCAAATGTGTCTGGAGCCCATGTACACTGTGAGCTGGGGTTACCGATAGCCATCTGCACAGGGCCTCAGAGATATGACTGGTTCTTCAGAAGCAAACCCAGAAAGGAGGATTCATATGCAGGTGATTTAAGGGTCCTGGGCCAGTGAGCTGGGATACTGAACTGAGTCCCAGGAGGGTAACTCGGGCTCCATCCCACAGCAAGGCTTTGAGGCCACTCTGCAGGGTCATCGGGCCCAGGGAGCAGGGGAGCCCTATGGTCACTAGTAAAGGCTGCCCCTGCCCCATGCCAATGCCCAGGCCCTTGCCTGAGCTCAGGCCCTGACAAAGACAGAGTGCAGGCTGCTGGGCTGAAAGCACTTGGGGAGCTGGCTTGCAAAAACGGGCCGGGGAATGTGGGCAGAGCACTGACAACACCGGCCGCAGGCTCTCTGTAATTACTGCTTCAGGCAGACTCTTCCTATCTGCGCCCTGCCACGCTGCCTCGCTTCTCTGACATGTTCTAGCCGCCACTCTGAGTCATCTCGCACCCTGGGAGCAGAGCGGCCTTGCGGCTCCGTATCTGGTCCCTTGGCATCTGCTCAGCAAGCAGGTGAAACAGTACTGGACCCCAAATCAGTCCGGGTTTCTTCTCTCAGCTCCTCTCCCCTCCAGGAAAACGTCCAACCCCTTAAGGAATTGTAAGTCTGTTGAGGCTGGAGTTCCCTGTTTTCTCACAAAGGCGGATACAAGTCCCTTTGATGTGAGGTGTAACAAAGGCCTGGGCCTGCTGCACGCCTCCAGATAGGCAAGGGTGTCTGTTGTGGGCAAAACTGTGCTTTAACTCATCAATTAAGTTTCTGGTGGGGATTTCCTCGTGTCCCGTGGGGGCTGAAACTTGCCCCTCTGCTCTAGCACCCAGGCTCTGCACCCACCAACCTTCCTTTGGTGATACTCTTTCCTTTTCCCTTATCCTCTGCTGTCTCCAGACGAAGTGTCATGGAGAGGACTCCCCGCATCCCCATCTGGGGTCAAGGCACCAAGGGCTCCCGTTCCAAAGGTCCGCCAGGCACCCCCCGCCCCAGTCCCCATCCTTCCTGCCATCGCTCATCTCCCACAAGGCCCCACCCAGAGAGGCCTGGCTTCCCCTCGGCCTCACTGGGGGAGCCTTGCTCAGCTGGCCTTGGGAGTTGTGGTCAGTGTCCACAGACAGGCGTTACCCACCCCTCCACATCTCCCTTTGGTGAAAGGTCGTTTGGCTTCCGGCTGCATGTAATGCACTGTCAGGTATCCTATCAGGTATGAGGTTTCCATTAGCAAATACCAAGTTGCCTCCTGCCTACCTGGGGCCACCAAAACCATCGTGAAACCCCGTCTCCAGCCTGAAGCCCTGGCTGTGTCCACAAGAAACTTCTCCATGGTGTTGACAAAAACACCCACTCAAATGGCTTTAAGTAAAAGGGGAATGCACTGGTTTGTTCACGGAAAAGGCACAAGAGCTGTTGCTTCAGGCTCAGCTGGATCCAAGTGCTTACCCAAAGGGTTGGCAAACTGCAGCCTATAAGTTCCGTCTAGCTGGCCACTGTGTTCCACGTGACTGCTTATTGGAACACAGCCGTGCTCTGCACCTACACGTTGTCCACGGCTGCTGTCGTTCTGTGACTGTCATTGAGCAGTAGCAGCAGAGACCTCATAGCCCACAACACTGAACATAATTACTACTGACCCTTCAGAGAAAAGCTTTGCCAATCCCAATATCACGAGAAATCTGCGTTGACCCCTCACCTAAAGGTTTGCTGGTTCCCCTCGGCCCTGGCCCCTACACT
Source organism: Micronycteris hirsuta (assembly GCA_004026765.1). Lineage (NCBI taxonomy): Eukaryota > Metazoa > Chordata > Mammalia > Chiroptera > Phyllostomidae > Micronycteris > Micronycteris hirsuta. The sequence continues at coordinate 174,426 of PVJI01000740.1, read as the reverse complement.
CCCCAGACTGAGAGTAGCTGAGGTGCGGTTCCCAAGTGAAAACTGGGGTGTGGCCACCAGCGGAAGGCGAAATGGCGTCCGTCCGAGCAGGCCCAGACCACAGAGGCCTGCTTTCTGGCTCTGACCTCGTTTCCTGTGCAGCAGTACACGGCTGTCGCAGAGCGTCTCCCTCAGCCTGGGGCCACACCGAGTGCGACTGTCTCTGTGTGTCCTCTTGTCAAACCCAAAACTGATGAGTAAGTGCCTGTGGCCCCAGGGAACCATCACGGCAGAGAGAACACAGCCAGCAGCATCGTTCCCAGGGCGCCATGCAGATTTCGGCCTCTGTCTGCCAGCCCCACCGCCACTTTTGATCTGGACCGAGCAGTCCACGCATGTTTGATAAAGTTCTGTGAGATCCTCTGGGTTGGAGGGGGGTCCCTGTAGGGAAGCAGCCCTAGCCTTGTCAAGTACAATTCTGCTCATAAAACGATCTTCAAAATCTCACAACTCTTTGGTGAAGATGTATAAAAACAGGAAGCCCACAAGCCGAGAACTTCTCCCACTACACCCCAACACAGACGTTGCTTCGCGATCCTTGGTGGCTCGACCCCATGCACGGAGGAACTGTGCCACTCCGTTCGGACTGTCCATTCCAAAGACAACGGCCAAAGCACACATTTGTGCCGCTCTGAGTCATCTCCAAAGAGGCTGGCTGCTGAGCAGTGTTGTCCATGTAATGCATTGGGCCCAGGTGTCCCACTTTATTTGGATGTCCTCTGTCTCAGGCCAGAGGAACCATGCCCTAATTGGCCCCAACATCTGCTCCCTCCCCAAGGCCCCAGATCATCATGCACGGACATCAGTGCTGTGGGACAGCCTCTTTGAAACAGTACCAACTGCTTTCACCATCCATTCATGAGGCACACAGCATCCTGTGCAATGCCCAATAATCAGTGCAGCTTCTGTCCTTCACAGAGTGGGATGTCCAGGCCATAAGAGGAGCTCTGTACTCTCCCTGGCAAAAGGACTCACTTCTTCCCCTTCACTAGAAACCACTGCTCACTTTCTAGTAAAGCTCTTTGCAGATTCCCCACCTCCATCTGGGGCAGGGAGGCAGATCTGGCTTATGTAATTCAAGGTTGTAAGTACAGCTTCTGAGGGTTGCCCCAGGCTGTCAGCCAAGCCTCTTCTCCAGACCGATTTGCAGTTTCAAATGGCCTACACTCCCTCGTTAAAAATGGTCTCAGTGACCTGAGGATGTGACCTTCTTAACGCAGCAGCTGCACCTTCAGCGCCGATGATAACAATGTTGGAATTACAGGCCACTGGAGCTTCCATCCAGCATGTCTCCTAATATCCAGTTCAGGGCCGGTAAGTGAGGCAGGCAGCAGGGCACACCTGGAAGCGTGTGCCACACTCGTGTTCCTTAAATGTATTCTTTTTTTTTTTTTTAGAGGGAGGGGAAGGGAGGGAGACAGAGAGGGAGAGAAACAGCAATGTATGGTTGCCTCCCACATGGCCCCCACTGGGGACCTGGCCAGCAACCCAGGTATGTGCCCTGACCAGGAATCGAACTGGCAACTCTTTGGTTCCCAGCCCGAACCCAATCCACTGAGCTACACCAGCCAGGGTTCCTTAAATGTATTCTTGACCATCCACTTCAGCATCCAAAACTCTAGTCTGTTGATAGAGTATTGGGCTTCGCTGTCAGATGGACCTTGATGAGCAAATTTTATTATCTCCATTAACCTAATATAGCACTACCTTCTATCCTTCTGTCTTAGACTGAAGTGGTCTGTCTGGCATCCTTTCCCTTGGGGAAAGAACTATCTCTCATTCCATGGGGTTTAGGTGGCACCGATCTCCACTCAGCCCCCACCCCCCGCTCCCAAGCCCAAAGGCGGGTATGTGAAACAGGCTTGCAGATTATTCATCTTTACAGCCATTGTGATTAGTTCGAGGATGGGCACATGACCAAGCTCCGCCAACCTGACTCTTCCCTAGGAGTTTTCTGTCACACCTGCCAAGAGAATGCTGTCTCAGTCTCCAGGAGTGCAAGCTGGGGCTCTGGTGGCCATTTCATGGGCCATGCAGAGGAAAAACTCTACAGTACAAGAGAACGAGGCCAACAAGCCTACTGGATCAGAGACTCAGTAGCGATGAGACATGGAGGGAGAGACAGAGGCAGAGATAACTTTGATCACCATTTGAACCCCTGGATGCAGCCATTTCCAGGAAATATTATAAACACCCAATCTCTGTTTTCATCAGTACTTAAAATTGTAATTGAAACCAGAGGCTTCAATAACAATAAGTAAGGAAGACTGAGAGAATAAGAAGTTATTGGCATGGAGGCATTTGGGATGGAAAAGCAGTGAGCTGGATATAATTTTCTACGTGGCAAAGATTAGGAGTAAGTTGAAAGGTACAAGCTAGAGTCTGGTGAAGATGGAGGTGTGGGTAAACATGGCTTGCCTCTTCACACAATCACGGCAAAAACTGCAACTAAACTGCAAAGTGACTATCACCCAGAATCATCAGAAAATCATGCTGTATCGAAGTCCAGAAACCAAGGAATTAAAGAAGTCACATTCATTCTGACAGGTAGGAGGGGTGGAGACGCAGAACAGGCAGTCCCACACCCACACATGGTGGATAAAATTTGGGAGGGCATTCTCTGGAGTGGGAGATCCCAGCCCCACCCCAGACCACCCAGCCCAGGGTTCCAGTTCCAGGAAGGTAAGTCCCCGTAACTTCTGGCTGTAAAAACTAGTGGGGGTTGGGACGGCAGAAGAAACTGCAGGATTCTCAGGCATCCCCTCTTTAAGGGACCACAGTAGTCTTGGGACTTACACAGACTCACTCCCTTTGGGCTCCAGGACTGCAGCAGGAGCTTGAAGGGCACCAGTGGCGTACAGGGAGGAACTAGTGTCAGGCATCAGGGCGAGTACCGGGAAATAGCTTATTTCCATGGAAAACTCTAGAGGCCAGACAGTGGCCGTTGTCCCCTTTCTGAGCCCTCTCCCACACAGAGCCAGAGTGGCTGCACCGTATGTGAGACTCCATCAGCCTGATTCACACAGGTTGCCCTGCTCTGGCAATTACCTAAGGCTCCACCCCGTCCAACTTATGGGTGCACTTTCCTACATTAGGCCATGCTACTAAGACAGGGAGTCAAAGCAGCTCTACCTAATACATAGAAATAAACACAGGGAGGCTGCCAAAATGAGGAGACAAAGAAACATGGCCCAAATGAAAGAACAGAACAAAACTCCAGAAAAACAACTAAGAAGAATGAGGATAAGCAATCTATCAGATGCAGAGTTCAAAACAGTGGTTATTAGGATGCTTAAGGAATTCACTGGGTACTTCAACAATATAAAAAAGACCCAGGCAGAAATTAAGGTTACATGAAGCGAAATGAAGAAAAATTTACAGGGAATCAACAGTAGAGGGGATAAAGCGAAGAATCAAATCTAGTTTAGGATACAAGGAAGAAAGAAAATTCAATCGGAACAGCAAGAAGAAAAAAGAATCCAAAAAAATGAGGATAGTCTAAGGAGCCTCTGAAACAACTTCAAATGTACCAACACTCAAATCATAGGGGTGCTGGAAGGAGAAGATAGAGAACAAGAAATAGAAAACTTATTTGAAAAGATAATGAAAGAAAACTTCCTTAATTTGGTGAAGGAAATAGACATAAAAGTCCAGGAAGCACAGAGAGTCCCAAACAAGTTGGACCCGAAGAGGACCACACCAAGCCACATCATAATTAAAATGCCAAAGTTTAAAGATAAAGAGAGAATCTTAAAAGCAGCAAGAGAAAAGCAGAGAGTTACCTACAAAGCAGTTCTCGTAAGTTCATCATCACTGAGCCATTATTATATGAAACATTAAGGGGACTTATGTAAGGAAAAAAAGATCAAAACTAGGAACATTAAAATGGCAATAAATTCACAACTATCAACAATTAAATCTACAAAACAAACTTAGCAAACAAGCAGAACAGAAACAGAATCATAGATATGGAGATTTTGGGCGGGAGAAGTGGGAGGATAAGGGAAAAGTTACCAGGATTAAGAAGTGCAAATTGGTAGGTACAGAGTAGGCAGGGGGTTGTTTAAAACAGTATAGGAAATGAAGTAGCCAAGGAACTTATGTGCATGACCCATGGACATTAACTAAGGGGGCGTGTAGATTGCTGGAGGGAATGGGGGGTACTGGATGGAGGGGAGCAAAGGGGGAAAAACTGGGACAACTGTAATAGCATAATCAATAAAATATATTTTTTAAAAAAGAAAGGTACATGGACAAGAGAGAGTTAATCACGTAGAGTTAAGATCTTATTTCATATTTGTTCTTTTGTATCTTGTGATGATGACGTTGAGTAGTTTGTATGCAAGAAGCTCTCCTATAATATTCTACTCTAACTACAATTGTTTATTGCTTTATAACACTTAACCTTGAGACTATGATGCTTGTTTATTGTGGAAAATTGTACTTACTCATTGTAAGTTTGTTAAAGGAAATTGAACTTTCCATTTAATGTTTAACCTGACGACTATGACATCAGTGCTCTTGTTTTATTTAAATCAACTGGCAGCATGTATAAGAATATAGAGTTTCTTGGCATTTGGAAAACACATTTTTAAGTTTTTTCTCCTTTGCAGGGGTTATGCAAGAAAAGCAAATAGTGATTACAGCAGAAAACATTTGAAAGCACAATGGAGTATTTAAACTTCTTCTTCCACACCCTGGACTTTCACTCTTTTGCTGCCGGGTGCAATGGAAAAGTTCTGACTAACATGCCTTCCAAGGGGAAGTGATGAGAGAGGCCACGGCCAGGTGGGTTGGCTGAATCAGCACAGGACACCTTACTGCTTCCCGGGTGCCACAGTGGGCACACTGGCTCAAATCCACGGGAGGGTGGGGTCTGGTCACCGCTGACCCCCGCCTTGGTCAGTACTTCCGAGTGGTTTCCACTCCAGCACTACACTCCAAACGTGGAAGAGAGGGAGAAGCACCGTTTATGTAAACAACCATGCTATCAGCCAGAAAAACACACACCTGCAGCGCAGGAAAACGTACAGAGAATCAATGTTGACTTCTGGCTTGAGATTTGCTTCCAACCAGCAGGGAGACTATGCAGAGAACGGCTTTCAGGGGTGGCTGAGCCCGAGCAGCACCTCGGTAAGCAAGGGCCTTTCCATGCAGGATCTCTCTGCACCCAAAATGATCACCCTCTAGACGTTGGGAGGGGACCAAAAAACGCTCTCGAACCCTCTCACTCTCCTTGGCTCCACCAGTTTGCGTCTTATAAGCCCTTTCCTCCCTCCTGCAGGAGCTGCCCCCGTGGACTGCGGTACACACTGCCGGCTGCTCAGTTCTGTCTGGTTTCACTTCAGATGAGAAGCGGTGGGGATGGGAGTGAGGACCACTGATTGGTAGAATATCTACCAGAAAGCTGGGCTTTTCACACCACGAATATCTGGTCTGTGTGTCGCTATGCAGAAAGAGCGGTTGTCTGCTCTCTTAAGTGTCACAGGGCCACATGCCCCTTCGTCACTCTGGCCTTTGTGTGTCCCACGCTTCAGGGAGGCAGATACAGGCCCGGAGGCAGATACCGCCACAGTTGTCATTTCTATCTCGGAGTGCTTTCCCTGGTTTTCCCCTGACTTTGAGATGGGATTCCAAATTTCAGCACAGCTCACGTCTGATCAATCTTCATTTCTCCGCGCTGTGAATCTGCACGCTTGGCAGTCACAGTGAGCTTGTGCTCCGGAGTTTAGATGGAAGGCTTAATCTGAGATCTAGCCCAGTACCCCTGTTAAGTAAAACATCCCAGACAAGACCCAGCTTTTAACCCCCATGTGACTGGATGTCCTTGAGCCACTGCTTCCGCCCCTCTCTGAGGGACTGGAAGTCAGTCTCCACACACCACGAAATCCCCCAACTCCCATCTGACCAGAAGTGTTTGGAGAGCTGGAAGAGGCTGCCTGACCCCACACAGTGGATCCCCTTGGATCCATGGTCCTCCAGCACCTCTCCCCAAGGCAGGACCCACACTCCCCCTCCTCCCTCAGGCAGCGGCCTGCCTCGCCCTGCCAGGCTGGCTCTGGCTCTTTCCTGTTTTGTGTATCAAAATCCTGCCTGCTGGAATAGACTGATCAGTAGAAGAAAAGGCAGCCAAAGAGTGCTTTAAAAGCAAAAGCCCAGTCATCCACTAAGGAGCTAAACTAACCAAATGTGACCCCTGATGGGGTCTCACTTTATGCTACCACCCCGCGTGCAAATGTGAGAAAAAGTCAAAACATATTTATGTCAAACCATATCCTATTTTTTTTAAATGAAATGTCCACTCCTGTCCCAGCCTATCTTTCTGCCCCTGTACCAGACGTGTGAAGTTATGAAAGTAGATCGGAAGTTCTGCCCCCGACAGCGCTGGGGCAGAATCACGCTTTCCCCAACCTTCCAAACGCCAAACTTGTCTGTGTTTTTACTCAACTGCCCTCCAGCCGAGCACTACCCAAGAGAACTTTCTGCAGTGATGGAAATGTTCTACAGACCATCTGTCCAATGTGGCGGCTCTCAGCCCGCGTGGCTATTGAGCGCTTGGAATGTGGCTAGGGGAACTGAGAAAGTAAATTTTTTAAATTATTTAATTTGAATTATTTTAAATAAAATTAAAATTATTGGACATGCCTATTGGACAGCATAGCTCTAGCCTAATTCCACCACTGACAATGAAGGACACATGAAACTTTCACACGCACAAAAAAGCAACCCTGGAAATTAAACTGGCTATAGTATAGTAAGCAGCATGTTGACTAGTTTATATATTGTCCTCTCACTAGGAAAATTTTTTCTCAGGTCTAAGGACTGAAAACAGCAAAGCCGCTCTTAAGCGACTAGTTAGTTTCATTTTGTTTTGAATCTTAAAAATAGTATGAGTTGCCTATTCAGTGATGTTTCCTGTTTTCCTTTGGCTACCAGGAAGTTCAGCCAAGTTTAAAGCCCACCTTTACCATGTGTACATTTGGATACCAGCATTGCCTTCAGTTGTGTGTATCTCTTTCCTGTCCTGTTGTCTTTGTTTTTGTTTTTTTCGTGGATTGGTTAATGATTTCTAGTAAATGTACGACATTGTGCAGCGCCATCAAAAAACATTTCCATCGGCCCAGAAAGAATCCCTGTGCTCCTTCCCAGTCACTCTGCACTCCCGCAGGCTGCCGCTGCCCGCGCTTTCTGTCTGATGCAGATTCGCTTTTCCTGGACATTGTATGTAAGTGGAATCATGCGATATGTGGTCTTTTGTGTTTGCCTCCTTTCACTGAGTTTTGTGTTTTTGATGTTCATCTGTAGACGCCATCAGTAGTTTCTTCCTTTTTACTAACAAATAGTATTCTACTCTCTGGGTAGACTACATTTTACTTACTCATTCTCCAGTTGGTAAACGTTTGAGTTGTTTCTGCTTTTTGGCTGTTACGAATACTGTGAACTTTTACACATACATCCTCCTGTAGACATACGTTTTGGTTTCTCTTGGGCAGATACCAGACGTAAAATTGCAGGGTCACATGGTGAACTTATGGTAAGAATCTGCCAGACCGTTTCCCCAAGTGCCGCACCGTTTCACATTCCCACGAGCGACGTTTCCAGTTTCTCCGCATCCTCGTCAACACTCGTTATTGCCTGTCTTCTTTGTCATCGCCGTTCTAGTGGCTGTGCAGTGGTTTTCATTTGCATTTCCCTGCGGACGAGTGATGAGCATCTTTTCATGTGCTCTTTGGCCATTGATAGATGCCTTCGGTGAAATGTCTGTTTCATTCTTTTGCCCACTTTTAAATTGAGTTATTTGTCTTATTATTGAGTTATAAAAGTTCTTTATATATTCTGGATGCAAATCCTTTTAGCAGACATAAGATTTACAGATATTTTCTCCTCTGTGACTTGTTTTCACTTTCTTAGTGGTGTTTTTTCTTTTTTAATTGGAAAGTTTTTAATTTTTATGAAGTCCAATTTACTGGTTTTCTTCTTACATTACTTGTGCTTTTGGTGCCACACTTAGAGCTCGTGCTAACCTCAAGGTCAGGAAATTTTATGCCTATGTTTTCTTCTCAGAATTTTATTGTTTTGACTCTTGCATTTAGATCTATGACCCATTTCGAGTTAATTTTTTAATATGGCATAGAGTAACAGTCTAAATTAACATTTTTGCATATAGGTAACCAGTTGTGCCAGAACGATTTGTTGGAAAAAACTACCCTTTCCCTGCTGAATTGCCTTGGCACCTTTGTCAAAAATCAATTGACCGTAAAGGTAAGACTTTACTTCTAGACTCTCAGCTCTGTTCCATTGATTTGTATGTCTATCCTTATGCCAGTATCACACTCTCTTAATTACTGTTCTTGTTTTTGCTTTTTTTTTTTTCTCAGTTTCTTCATACACTTACCTTTAAGTTTACTTAATGGGGAGAATAGGTCATCTCCTTTCTCTCCCCCTAAATTGATATTAGCTCTTGGCAAGAATGTAATCAAGGCTTCCTAAAGTCAAGTAATCAAAGCCTCTCCTGTGAGAATCATTGAGAAGTCATTAAAGGGACTATGACCATATTCTTATTCGAACACATCCCAAAGGGGATCAAGAAAGGAACAGACATTCTAACCCTTGCCACAATAATCGGATTTACTGAATTCCCAGGGAAAAGGGAAGAATCACTGCTAATTATGAGGCAGTTAAGGAATTATTTCCTTTCTCAATATGGCTTTAGAATGTACTAGACCGAAGAAGTAATGTCTGTCTTTGAGTTAAAGGTATGAGTGTATTTGTTTAGCAGGTTCAATATTTTTTAAAAGCACAGTGGATATTGAACGCTGAAAAGAAAGCTCTTGTAGAAAAGGAACGCACCTTGAAGGATGGGATATAGGATGCCAAGGCCCTTCCCCCCAAGTGTGATCTCTGGGAGGAGGTGCCAACGCAAACATTGCTGATCAACTTGATGAGTCCTGTGGACATGACTCATGAGCTAGCCTGACTTGGGGAACTGAATGGGACCCAGGGAGATACACCCCATCCTGGTGAGGAAAGACAGAATTCTCTGAAAGTGGGTTGCCAGGGGGCACGGATGAAGGGTGCAGTCCAGAGAGAAGCTGAATAATAGAGGATAGGAGAGTGAATTTAGCATTTGACTCTTGAGATACTTTTCTCCTTGGTCTCTGAGGAAATCCTAGTTACTACCCAGCTATAATTTTCTCTTTCTACCTTATAATTCCTTCGTAAATTGGCTTACTCTTCATGAAAGCGTCACACATGGCAGCGCCCCCTCAGAAGACGGTCTTGGGGAGAATGAAAAGGCACTGCGGTGAAGGGCCAGAAGGCCTGCTTGGCACCTGCCTCTTTTCTGCGGTTCACGGGGAGAAAACCAAGTTTTCTTGAGGGATCTACACCACAGACTCCAGGTCGTGGCCAGCATTATGAGATGTGATCCCCTGCAGAAATGAGAACACTTCAAATGGTGGACCAGCTCTCAACTGAACAACTCAGAACTCAGGGCAGGTCTAAGACCGAGCCTGCTACTTCTCTGTTTATGTTGGACGAAACCCACCTGAAGGGGGAACTGGGGAGAGATGAACATCTGTGTAATATTTTTTAATGTATTCATTTGTTTAAAAATGCAGAGAGAGTCCTACTATGTACCACACACCTTGCATTGCATGTTTTTTATGTCACCTAAATCCTTTCTGAAAGAAAGTAAAGTAGAGAAAGAGAGGGAAAAGCACACGATAAATCTTGATTGAATGAATGAATTGCAAGAGCCAGATGGCATGAGTCTTAAATGAGCAGGAATTTTTCCATGAGGCTGAAGGAATAATGATCTGGGAGTGGCTTTTGAGAGCACAGAAGGCTCTGCCCCTCCTCCTTACTCTGTGGTTGGGAGCAGGGCAGCTTCCCTGGAGACAGTTGCTGGGTGCTCAGTAAGGGGGGACTAGAAGAAGGACCGGTGAAGGGCCTGAAGGCTTCTGGAGGGCAGCAGAGGGAGGCTGGAGAGGGAGCCCTGGGAAGCTGGATCAGGGGCGAGGAAGTGCAAAAGGTTGATGGATGATGAATCAGACTCTTGTTGAGACACTAGTTGAGGATTACCAGGATATGGGGCCCATTGGGATTAGCTTTTAAATGGTCCTCCAAGCCTGTGCTATTAGAGGTTTAATTATGCTAATTCTAAAAATCATCAAATAGCTTCTATTTTCAAGAACCTGTGAAGAAAAGCTCTGGTAAAGCTCTTTACGATCACAATTTCATGTCATTCTTACAATGCTGCGGTAGGTAGGATCTCCCTTTTACAAAAGAGGAAACTGAGGCTTAGAGAGAGGCCACTTGTTCAAGACCGAGCAGATATTAAGTGCCATGGGTATAATTCAGACCAAGCCTGAATGTCTCCAAAGGCCAGGCCGCTGCCAGCAGCTGTCTGTCCTGACTGTGGCCTCTGTGGTGTTGGCAGCATATGGGGAGTCCTTGGAAACCTGGAGGTGTCCATGATACACCCTATGCCGCTCCAAGCCCCTGCCCAAAGCCCCTACAACACTACTGAAGCCTGCTGCCCACATGAACTGCCTGGAACCGCCATGGACTCCACCACCTTCCACACAGGGCTGGAGTCTCAGAGAGATACCTATGCATAATTACGCGTGGACGGGCTCTGTGAAAATGTCGACCAAACAACGCTAATCTAGACAAAGGACCAGAAAAGGCTACCCAAAAGAAGTAATGCTTGAGCCAAAAGTGAAGGATGAGCTAAAAGGTGAAGTGAGTGCGGAGGGAGAGTCCTCTAGAAAGGAGGTGCAAAGGCCCGGTGGTTGGGGTGGGGCAGGGGCACGTGTGTGTTTGAGGAATTGAAGGGAAGCTGGAGGGAACTCAGGAGCGGGAGCATGATGTTAATGTTGACAGAAGGCAGGCAAAGAAGGGCATTTAAGGAGTTGAGGAGCTGACTCCGTCCCAGGGGCAAGGGGGAAGCCGTCAGAGGTTTCCGAAGGGGAGTGACTTGATATGCCTGGAGAAGTGCAGAGGGACCAGTAAGGTCGGTTAGAAGGCTCTGCAGGGGTCCAGATGAGAGGTAATAATAGGGGTTCGACACGTGGAGGAAGACCTGGACCGGCAACAAACCACCAGCACGGCAGCAGAGCCCCTGGGTCTCCTCAGGCTCAGCCTGGATGAGCAAATTTATGTGAAAATGAGAAATGGCAGCTTTGAGGTAAATTACATGCTTATAATCAACGCTTAAATGTGATATAGGGAGATGTGGACGAAACTGTGCCTACTATAAAATTGGTGAAGAAACATGTGAAGAGATATATAGGAAAATGGAATATTCCAATGCTCTTTCCGGGGAGATGATGTTGTACTGGTTGCCCCTTCGCTGAGAGCTGGATGAAACAAAGAATTCGCCCTGTATGAAAAGTAGGAGACTTTGTATGATTGTTTCTTTAAATATAGAAGACATTCAACAGAGAAACCTGTGTAATTTTTTCCTTCCAGGGGACATACTTGTTGATTTTAGAGAGAGGGGAAGGGATGGAGAGAAAGAAGGAGAGAAACATCGCTGTGAGAGAGAAACATCAGTTGCCTTGTATGTGTCACCAACCAGACCAGGGGACTGAATGGAAACCCAGGCACATGCCCTAACCAGGAATCAAAACTACAACCTTCCAGTTTACATGATGGTGCTCAACCCAACTGAGCCACACGAGCCGGGGCTGTAAACTTTGATATTAAGAAATGGCCAAGGCTCTGGCTGGTGTGGTTTAATTGGTTGCGTGTCATCCTGCAAATGGAAAGTTCTCCGGTTCGATTCCCAGTCAGGGCATCTGCCTAGGTTGCAGGTTCAGTCCCTGGTCCAAGTGTGTTTGGAAGGCAACCAATTGATGTTTCTCTCACATCGATATTTCTCTCCCTCTTTTTCTGCCTCCCTTCCCCTCTCTCTAAATAAATAAATAAAGTTTTAAGAAATGACTGAGGATTCTTCCACTCCTGAAGTCAGTTGACTTGCAGATAACTCACAAATTCCTAAGTTAAGTAGCATTTTTTTAAAGATTTATTTATTTATTTTTAGAGAGAGGAGAAGGGAGGGAGAAAGACCAATGTATGGTTGCCTCTCACATGGCCCTCACTGGGGACCTGACCTGCAACCCAGGCATGTTCCCCGAATGGGAATCGAACCGGGACCTTCTGGTTCCCAGCCCACGCTCAATCCACTGAGCTACACCAGCCGGGCTAAATAGCATTTTTATTTGTCTCCAGCCCTTCCAATAAATGTGATCACCAAGATGCAGCTCTCTTTTTTAGGAGTTAATTTGCTCTGCTGTGTTTTTTTTTTTTCAGGCAATTTCTAATATTTTTACTTTTAAATTAAATTAAATGCTTTCCTTCTATTTTTATTCTTTTAAATGCAAAAAAAAAAAAAGGAAAAAAAGTAATGATAGCTTGGACCAGTGAGGTATTAGTAGAGACGAAGAGAAGGGGGCAGGTTCAAGAGATGCTTTGGAGATAAAATTAACGGGATGTGGTGATGGTTCCCAGGGTTCTGGTTTGGCAAATTCACTGAGGCAGAGAACACTGGAAAGGTGTCCCAGAGTGAGGATCATGTGTTAGGTCTTGGACATGTTGGGGTTGAGGTGCCTTTGAGACGCTGAGCAGAGACGTTTACTAGGCAGTGGGCTGGGCTCCCGTTGGTCGGGATCATAGATAGGAAGTTCTCCAGGCTGGAGACAGAAGGGTGTGAATCATCATCAAATGGATTGTAATCAAAGCCATAGGCATAGATGAGATCACCAAGGAGAAAGTCCACAGTGAGAGACGGCAACGGCCTAGGAACGGGCCTTGAGGAACAGGAGCATTTAATGGCCAAGTGGAGGAGGGTGTCCATGCGGAGGAGACTAAGGAGTTAAGAGACCAACCCAAGAGAGTATGGTGCCGAGGAGGTCAAAGAAGCTAGTGTTTTAAGAATGCAGTAATTGAAAAGTCTAAAAAATAAATACTGGAAAAAATACCCATCCAATTTTGAGACATGGAGGTCATAGCTCCAACATCATGCTTCGGGGGAGCTGTGAGAGGTGAAAGCCATGTTTGACTGAATGTGGGCGTGAACGGGAATGCTGTAATGACCAAGCGTGGGGAGGAAGCTGGAGTTAAGGTTGCAGGGAGCAGGAGGATGGGAAGAATCCAGTTGAGAGGGTAGGAGCAAGTGCTCAGAGAGGGAAAGGATTGAGGGTAGAGTGAGGCACCTGAGAAGCAGGAGGGGCTAGGAACCGAGGATGGGCAGGACCAGCCTGAGACAGGAGGAGGGGTACTTTTGTTAATGCGTTGGGAGTGGAGACAGATGTAGGGAGATGTGTGAATGTGCCAGTGGCTAACTGGGGGAGTTCCTGTCCGGTGGCTTTCATCCTCTCTACAACGGAGGAGGCCAGGCCACATCTACCACCAAGGCAACGAGGCAACGGAGGGTTAAAGGGGAAGGTTAGACACAGCCACTGCAGAGAGCGGGGCTCCCGGCTGACTGGAGAAACGTGTGCAGGGCCCCATTGCAGTCCGTGGCTGTGATTTACAGGAATGTCAGTCTGACCTGTGGAGTCCTGTGGCTGCTTGAGCACGGCACAAGAAGGCAGGAAGAAAGCTTCATCCTGAGCTGGGAATCTGCCAGACAGATGTGATCAAAAGGCAGAGAGGCCAAGGGGCTTGGGATACTATGAAGATAATTATTGAAATGCTGGGCCTCGGTGTCTAAGTTGGACAAGAAGAAGGAAGGAGGGAGCTGATACATTAGGAGAACACACAAAGGCCAGCAGCAAAGAAGTCCGATGAGACCGAACAGTTGTCTTGAGATTCCACGAGCAAGGTGGGAGCAGCGAAGGTGTGGTTAAGGCTGGGGCCAAGGCCCCATGTGTGATGGTCAGAATGGGTGGCCCGAGTGGCCTGTAGGAGATGGTCTGCCTTCTCTGCCACTGAAGTAACCCAGGCCGATGGCAGGAAGTAGCAAAGGCCACTGAGAAACCCACTAAGTTGAAGACAGAGACACGGCCGTTAGATTTGGCCAAACAAAGGTGAATGGTCATCATGCCAAGAGTGGCTTCAGTGGAGCGTGGGGCCCGAGTGCCGTTGTTGTGGGCTGGGCATGGGCAGGGGATGGGAGAGTGGAGACTTCACGTATAAACCGCTCTTGGATGTGCCATGAGAAGAGCTGAGAAATGCTCAGTCTCTACTACTCGAGGTGGGGGTGGGGCAAGGAAGCAGATTAATTTTGGGGATGGGGCAGAATTAAGAATAACTATGAGCATACGGCAATGATATAGCAAAGAGGACGGGAGGGATGAAGGGAGAAAAGCGGAATTCTGGAGGAGCCAAAGCATCTTGGGGACCAGCCCCCACCACCCTCCTGGGAACCAGAGGGGAAGGCATAGATGTGGGTGGGTTTGGTAGTGGGAGGATGAGGAAGTCCTTTCTGGTGGCTCCTGTTTTCTCAGAGAAACTTGAGCTGAAGTCACCAAGAGAGTGTCATACTGAGAAATTAACTCCTGTCTCATCTCCCCCACCCCCACCCTGTGATTCAGGAAGGACTGAAAGGTCTTAACTGGGCTTTTGTGCTCCGAGACTTGGGCCTTTTTCTCTCCCACCCCACACCTGAGAAGGCACACAGACGGTTCTGCCTTTCTGGTGTCAGAGCCCCTTCTGACTGGCTAAGAGGAGAGCACCACTGTGTCTCCAGCGTAGAAGTGAGGGCAGGGCAGGCACTCCCATCCCACCCTGACACAGCCCCCGGGAAAGTGGCCGTGGGTCACTACAAAGGCTAAGGACTAAGGCCTGCAACTTTGCAGGTCCACAGGCACCGCCCCCTTGAAAGAGCCTGGGCTGAGCCCTGACCAGTGTGGCTCGGTCGGTTGGGCGTTGTCCCACAAACCCAAGGGCCACCGGTTCGACTCCCTCCTTGTCAGGCACATGACTGGGTTAAGGGTTTAGTCCCTAATCGGGGAGTGTACGAGAGGCAATTGATCAATGTTCCTCTCTCTCTAATCGATATTTCTCTCCCTCTCTTCCTCCCTTCCCCTCTCTCTATAAATAAATAAATAAAATCTGAAGAAAGAAAAAGAAGGAGGGAAGAGGAAGGAAGGAAGGAAGGGAGGGAAGGAGGGAGGGAGGGAGGAAGGAAGGAAGGAAGGAAGGAAGGAAGGAAGGAAGGAAGGAAGGAAGGAAGGAAGAGCCTGGGCTGAAAAGAGTAGGGGGGTCCCCTTCCTAAGGACCCAGCTGGACAAGTGAGGTCCTGCAGATGGGGGACAAGTAGCGGAAGCCCCATGACAGCAGCAGCTAATGTCTGCAACAGCAGCAGTGATCCAGAAAAGACCTCAGCCTTTGCCCACAAGGCTATGCAGCACAGACTGACCACCTCTGGGACTGCGCGAGCCCCTGGAGTTCTTGGACAGTTGGAGGGAGGTGAAGGAGGGACATGAGTGATGTGGAATCCTTGCCAATCTGGTCGGGGTAGGGACTCAAGCTGAATTTAATTTGATTTAGACCAAACGATGTATTTACATCATGAGTTTGGACAGAGTATCCAGCGGGCCCAGGGGCCAAAGGGTGGACAGTGAGGGGGAGCTGACATCTGGCTCTCCCCTCACCCTGCACCCTGGGGCCAGGACGTGGCAGACACAGAACTACCACATGGTACCGCTCGGCCTTCACAGATGAGCACAAGGACATCCCTCCCCACTGGCCCCACACGGGCCCCGTGGTCAGAGCTGGGCAGTCTGAACGAAGCCTTGGCTCCTCTCCTTCTGGGTTGTCATACACTCACAGGCCCGGCCACCTGAGGTTATTTTCTGTGTGTTTCCCAGGGCCTGGGCCTCTGGCTTTTTGCCTTGCCCTTGTGTCCAGTTCCAGGTGACAGGCATGCTGAGACCCAGGCAGCCTGCTCGCAGGGTTCTAGCACCCTGCCTCAGCACACCTTGACCACAAGTGGTGCCGAGAGATGGGCGAGCGGGGCCTAGAGACCAATGGGTGGAGTTCTGAGACCCCTGTGTCGCATGGGGGCTGAAGGAAGAGCCCGGTCAGCACAGCAGTGGATGGGTCTGCCGACTTCATCCGCAGGGGTGTAAGGGCCTCCTGGCCCACTGCCCTGCTAAGTGTTATGTTCACAGACCAGCAGTGCTGGGCAGAGGGAGCCGGGCCGCCAGAGACAAAGACCTACTGAGATCCCAGGCTAGCAGACACGCAAGTCCAGAGACACCATAACCCCTCTTCAGCTCGTGCTAGGCCTACAGAAGCCCCAGGTGTGGGCGAGCTCCGACGCTTGCTCAGGGAGCTTTTCCCCACCAAGTCACTTACGTCGGGTGGGTCCCCAAGCACAGAAGGGAAAAGCTACCTGTTCATTCCCTTAACACGTATGTATTGAGCACCTGTTGTGTGGCAGGTCCCCATGCTGGCCACTGGAGCATGGCAGTGGACGAGGCAGGCTCGTCCCTCCTGCCCTCCAGGAACCCACAGAGTGTGGGGTCGGGGGACAGACACAGGTAGCGGTGACACAATGCTTAGAGCTTCAGCAGGTAAGCCCCCAACCCAGCCAGGGGATAGGGATGGCTTCTGGGAGGAGGTGATGGTTCTAAACAGGCACCATTGATTTCAAGGCACCGAAACCCACTCCACACAGAGCAAGTCTTAAGAGGTCTTAAGTCTCTTTCTAGGACTGCGTGCAAGAGAGTTTATGACCCACTTGGTTTCGTGTGGTCCGAAACCCCAAAGTCTGACACTCTCTGCCTCTCTCCCCCGCCCCCCCTCGTCTTTCTCATTCTCTCCCTGCCCCTCTGCCTTCCTCGGTCTGGTGTGTTCCTCACAGAGCCACATGGTCTCTAGTCTCTCTGTTTTTCCAGGGTTTGCAGGACTTGTGACTAATTCAGCGGCAATGCAGGAGAGAAGGCATTCCTGGCCCAGCAGCAGAGTGAATGAGGGGGCCGCTGCCTGAGCTGGGGGCCGCTGCAGACCGCCAGATCTGGGTGGGAGAGAGGGTAAATTCCGCTTACCCGAGGGACATGCAGGGAGGGGTATGAAGGAGGTTCTTGGTTATGTGTGTCCTCAGCTCAGAAGAGCAGCCCAGACTGGAAATAGAGATTGGGAAGTCATCGATATATGGTTGTGGGTGGGCAAGATGGTCCAGGGAGAAGGGACAGAGGGGGAGAAGGGGCAGGAGAGGACAGCCGTGAGGAGGAGCAGGACATTGTACAGGAGATTGAGACAGGGTGGCCAGTGAGGAGAGTCCAGGCCATTGCAGCCAAGGGGAAGGACTGTTTTCCCAAGTCAGCAATGAGCCGGCATAACTGGCTGAAAAGTATGCTTTGTTAAACTGGGAGGGGGCAGGGGAAGCCCCAAAACAAAAACCTACATCCGGCCTAAATTCTGAAACACTGGAAAAAATGTATAAAGCTGCATAAAACTTTCAATACCTCCCCCACAGTACACCAAAGTTACCAATGGGTAAAAAAAAACACTAACTGGGAGTATTCATTTTTGACCCGTTTGTCATTAGGATCGAATTCTTCGCCCAGTCACCGGAGCCAGATCCATCCCCTTCTCGCACACCAGGGGGCGCACACGCACTGTTGCTGAAACCAAGTCCTGGGCAAAAGCAGGCAGTGAATTAGGTGATGATCAGAACTTGACCCCTCAGCCTGGATCCTTAAAACCACCTTCCACCCCTGCCCTGTACTACATTACACTGTGATCCCTGAATCCAGGGGCTTCAACAATTCCCAAACTTTATCTCTTTTCTGACCCCCCCAAACTCAACAGACATATCAAAGGGGCCCCCTAGGAGATCAGTGACTCCACAGGAGCTCTCACCTGACCCAGGACAGGAGGGACAGGTTCCCCGTCTTTCATCCAGGCGTGAGTAGGAGAGGACTGGTTTGCTGGTGACATGGACTAGGAAGGTGAGTCCAAAGCTGGGGGCTTTGGTGCCAAGGTGTGACTCCAGCTTTGGAGCTCACCGAGTCCCTATGAGTTAGGGCAGAATAAGTCTTCACGTAAATTATTGGTTTAGCCCAGAAACTTACAGGGTCAGCATATGACTTTGGTTTGTGGAGTCAGAAACTCAATACCATGGTTTCTATCAGGTTTGGCTGACATTATCAAGTCCTGAAGTCAAGGGCCAATTGGAGACTTGTTTCAGCTTCCCAGCTGAAATTGACATAAATATTGCGGTCCGGCCAAGCCTCCAGTGGGGCTTGACTTTGGGTCAGAGAAGTAGGGGGTGAGTATGGGGATGAAGTGGATTTGCATGGGGTTTCTGCAAAGCCTGTCTCATTAATCTTAGGTTCCAAGATTATTACTAGAGTTGGGTCAAGTTAGGGTCCTAAATGGCCCCAAGGATGGGTGTGGTTTGAGGCCAGAATTCGTATTAGGTTCTTTTCTGGTGACTTAATCTTGATTCAGAAATTGGGCATCCCAATTTAGGAAGTGTGTTGGCATTGATCTGGGATTGGGATTGGAAGGAGTTTTATGTAAGGTTTGGGGTTCAGCAGAGAGTACTGGGGTTCATAACAGCTATCGGATATTAGGGTTCGTTTAGCGATGGGGCCTCAGTATTAGTGCTGGGGTCCACTTAAAGACCAGGGTTCGTCCTATCAAGCTTAGTAGCTAGAGGTGACGAGGAGACTTACAGTCAGAATCGTTATTTGGGCTCAATCTGGGGCTTCAGATTTAAATCCTTACTTGAGTCAATTTCGGGGCAGATTGAGGGGTTTAAACTCAATATTGAGTTTGGGAGTGGCTGAACATTAGATTCAGATCAGTATGAGGAGAAAATGGGGTACTATTGTGTTCATGTTATTATTTTGGGGGGTTCATATTAGAATCGGGAAGTCCACTAATAGGATCTGGACTTCGTGTGGGAGTTTGGGCCTGTACATGCTCATTATTGGGGTTCTGGTTCAATATTGGGAGTTCCAGTCGGTGTGCAGTCAGGGTTGAGTTGTGGCCTCCCTGGGCCTACTTGGCTCCGCGGTTCTAAGAGCGAGAGTGCACGAGGGGAGGGGCTGCGCCGGGGACGAGCACGGCAGGGGCGCGGGCGCGGGCCCGGGCACGAGCAGGGGCGCGCGGCTGGAGCTGGCGCGGGAGCGGCGGGAGCGGTGGCGGCGAAGGCAGAGGCGGCGGCTCCGGCTCCAGCTCCGGCTCTAGCTCGGGCTCTGGCTCTAGCTCCAGGGAGTGGGACCCCGGAGCGGCGGCAGAAGAGGAGAGGGAGCAGCGGCCCCAGCGGCTTGGGGGGGGGGACATGCGGTCCGACGGCCCCTGGAGAGGCGGTGAGTGACCCCCGAGCCCCACTCCAATCCCCTCCGCATCGGTTCCTTCCCCACTCCCCCCGCCCTCTTCCCGCGTCTACCAACGGAGCTGGGGGAGGTCCCGGGGGGCTGGGGGCGCCGCTGAGGCCGGGCCGCGCCCCCACCTGCCGCGCCCGCAGCCTCTGCTCAGCAGCCCCCCCCAGCAAAACCCGGCGGCTCCTCCCCGCGTTCGCCCCACGGCAGACGCGCCCCCCACCGCCGTCGGCTAGCCGGCCCCTTGCTGCCCTCCCCCGCCTAGACCGGCCTCCCCGCCGCACCTGAGCCGCAATCCGCGCCCCCCCTAGTGCAAAGTTTCCCTTTTGCATTTGTGCTCCCCCTCCTCGGCCCAACCCCACCTCCCCCCTTCCACCAGCGCCGACGCGCTCCGGGGGCGGCCCTCCACCTCCCACCCACCACCACCCCAACCCCGGGCGGGTCCAGGCCGCGCCCCCGCCCCCGCCGCACCGGCGCCCCCTCCCAGCCGGCAGGGGATCCGCAGCCGACGCGCCCCAGTCTCACTCGCGGCCCCGGCGCACGTGCGGTCCCGGGGTGCGCCGGGCGCGAGTTTGGAACCCTCACCCCCCTCAATCGCCAGGGCGGGCTGGGGAGGAGCCAGGGCATGCTGTGCCCACCCCCACCCCAGTGCAGCGACGTGACGGCCCTGGAGCGCCCTGTCCCGGGAGGACGTGTCCACTCGGACCCGCTCCGGAAAGTTCACTCAGTCACCGCCCCTCGTCCCGTCCCGTGCTGGTGTGCCCTGGTCCTCATCGCGGTGCCCACGTTTTTCTCTCCGCTTCCTTCTCCCTTTTCCTGTGTTTCGGTCTTTATCTCTGCCCTTCAACGTCTCTGTATCTCTGTCTTCCTGTGTCACTGCCTCCCAAACTCATCCCCTCTCCCCCAATAATCTCAGGGTCTCTCTGCTTTCTGCCCCAGATCTCTCTGCTTTCCCTCCCTATGTCTCTCTGTTCTCTTTCCTCGAGTCTCTCTGTGCTCCCTCGTCGAGGCTCTCCGTGGTCCCCGCCCACATCTCCGAGTCCCCCTTCCCGGGTCTCTCTGTCGTGTCTCTCACTGGTATCTTGGTGTCTCTGTCTCCCACTGACCCGAGTCTCCACACCCCTCTGCTAGGCCCCCTCTCCATTTCTCTGGAATGCTGCCCCTCAGGTTCTTCCACTCCAGGGTGGGGGAGGGGCTGGCCTTTCTCCCTATTTCAACATCTCCCACCCCCCCAGAGTTGGAAAAGGTTGGGGGGGTGGGAGTCCTGCCCCTGTGTGAGCTGTGAATCGGAAGGGATGCCGCCAGTGTGAGGGGAATCCTCTGGACTCCCCCGGGGCAGAGAGGCAGAGCTGGGAGGCTGGACTGCTGACTGTTGGTGATAAAGGCTCTACTTTGGCTACTGAATAGACAAGGGCCGGGATCCAGAGTGACCTGGTGTGGAATCTGGCCGGAGAATCCAGGAAGTGCATGGGAGTGAGAGGCCTGGAACAGGAGCTCCGGTGGTGCTTCCAGTGGGGTCTTTGTTGGTGAGGAATCCCCTGAGAAGGGAAAGGACCTGCGGAGGGATCCTTGGGGAGGCAGCCAGGATCTGATGCGATCCAGAGGAGGGTTCTGACAGGAAATCTCAGGAAATTCTATGCTTGGCTCCTTATTAACTCTTGCTTCAGGGAGCAAGAAAATCCCAGTTTTTCACTGATTATATGAACGAGCCTAGGGCTTCAAGAAGGAGCAGGTGTAAGTCCCCAAGCACAGCTCCCCCCCCATCCGCAGCCCCAGGCACAGGCCACACACTCACAGCCCCCTTGTTCCCACACTCAGTTTGCTACCCCGCCCCCGCCCCCCCACACACACACACATCCACTGGCCTTTCTGCCCAGACAGTTGCACACTTGGGCTGCATGGCAGCCAGAGGTCGGGAAGCTGCTGTGCTTGCATGCCATGCACCGCCTCATGCTTGTGCACATCCAGGAAGGGGTGTGTGCACGTTTTCAGTTTGGTGCATCCTCATGCACACTTCCTTGCACACTTTTGCTTGCTCATTGTCCCCCTTATGATTCGAAATGTCTCTGTAGTGGTGTTTTCTTTTCCACTGCTCTTCCTCTTCCCTCTTTTCTTTCCTTTAACAAGGAAGTTGTTTTAATATAATTCCTTTCTTCCTCCCTGTCTGTTTCCCACCTGCAGCTCCTGACCTCCTCTCTGTTCAACCTTGTGCCCCGTCAGCGTGGATGTTGTATTGGGACTTTTGAGAGGGGAGGCTGGATTTGAGTGCTGGTGAAGCAGTTTGGGCAGGGGGCTGCCGTAAGGGACTGCCTAAAACTTTTCTTGGAAATTGTACTGGAATGCAATGAAATGCTGGCCCTGGCAATCTGTGCTGCCCCTCCCATCGCGCTAACTGGGAGTCCTTTGTCGAGGGCCCTTGGTCAGGGGAAGGGGGGAGCCCAGACCTCCTCCACAGAGACTGTGACACACAGCATAGCTCTTCCACTTTCCAGCTTGAGATCTTAAAGAGCACCCTTCCTCTCTGAGGCTCAGTTTTACCCCCTGTAAAATGGGGCGGCTAACCCGACCCTGGTAAGGTGCCACGGCTGTTGTGAGAATCCCAGGTTGCTGCGGGGTGGTGCATCAGCAGCAGGGGTGTTCTCTTCTTGGGTGACTGGGTGACTGGGTGACTGACACTGCTGTGTGCATGGACCGAGCTTGCAGCCAGGGCCTTGCCCTTGAGAAGCTCTCGGTCCCTGGGGGAACAGATTGCATCATGGGAATGCAGAGCAATTCAGTAACCTCTTATTGATTGCGGCCTGTGTGCCAAACCCTGGGCTAGGCACTTTCAGCTGGACTGCCTTGCTTCCTGTGAGACTGACAACTGTGTGGAAGGGGCAGCCCACCGCCCCTTAGTAGGTGCTGAAGTTGAGCTCAGCATTAGCTCGCCTAAAGCAGCTGTGATTCTAAGCTGAGGTTAGAAGCTGTGGGTATTCAACATGATAACGCAGGAGAATCCAGGGGTCAGAGTGAGACAAGTCCCAGAGGAAACCAAGAAGGGGCTATCTGAATTGGGTTTTGAGAGGCGAATAGGAGTTTTTCAGTTGAAGAAAGGGTGCTCCAGGTAGGAAAAAGAAAAAAATGATAATAATACTAGTGAAGCCTTGGAGGTCTTGTCACTTGTGCAGTATTCAGAGATACAGTAGATCACAGAGGGCCCTGAATGCCCTCTTAAGTGGCTAGGACTTCACTCTGGGAACTCAGAAGGGGGACCCAAAGGATTAAAGCTTGGGGTGAGACGTGTGGAGTATGTTATCAGATTTGTTTCTGGAACATTCTGTGGCTAGGGGAAATGGATGGAGCCAAGGTGCTCAGTGAGGAGGAGGGTTCGTTCAGGGAAGTCCGGGGAGTGATGATGGTGGCTTGGGTAGGGCAGGATCATGGAGCTATTCAGAAGGCACGTTTACTAGGACAGGATGATTTGTTGGATGTGGGGTGGGGAAGAGGTAGGGTACAGGTTCCCGGAAGTGACAGAGTGGGGCCTTCTCTGAGCTAGGGACTTAGGAGGAGAAGTAGGTCTGGGGGGCAGATAGTAAGCTCATGGTCGGACACACTGCTTTTGAGAGGCAGCATTTGAGGCTGGGGCCGGGATGGGGGCACAGACAGGAGGGGTGGGGGCGAGCCTGTGGAGTTTGGGAGAGAAGCCTGGCCTGAGAAGGGACGGACAGTGAGTGAGTGCAGAGCTGTGCGTTTGGGGAGTAGACAGCCTCAGCAGTCGGGAGCACAGGCCCTGGTTTCCAACTGCCGGGGGTCAGCTCCACCGAAGCGCTGTGTGACTTGGAAGGAGTCGCTGAGCGTTTCTGAATCTGTTTTCTCATGTCAGTCAAATGCGTGCGGTGAAATCCTGTGCCTTGCAGGGCTGTTCTGAGCATGAAAGTCAATGTGCTGCAAGTGCTTGGGGCAGGGCCTGGCGTGGAGTGAGCCCGGTCTCAGTGTCAGCACTTGTCACCTCGCCGTCATCGGCATCAGTGTGGGGGGTGCAGACCCGCCCCCATCAGAGGGGGGGGCTTTAAAAACTACCTTGTGACGGTGAGCGGCACCTGCTCACCTAAAGTAGCTGCAGTTCCGAGCCTAGGCTGGCAAGTTGGGGAAGCTCCACCAAGGGAGTGCCCAGCCCTCATCCCGCATCGTTTTTACGGGATCGTGTGTCGCTCGGGTGTTTGACCTTCAGGTGGGCTGGCACGGGAAGACGGAAGGAAGACGCCCTGGGGAAGAGACCTGGTGTTGGGTTTGGAGTGGGTGGAGGGGGCTCTCAGGAGGGGCAGCCTCGGCTCGCTCAGTCGCCCATGTGCCCCCCAGGACCCTGGGCATCTAGTGAGGTTCTTTATTCCCACGCCCGCCTCTGAGCACCAGGCGGACGTGGGACGGGGACACGGCTGACGCACCAGGGTTTTGCGTGTCCCCACCCTCCAGATCCGAGAACAGCGGTTTCCACTCCTCGCCAGTGTTGTAGCTGCTGCGTCTGGGGACTATTCCTGGTGCAGCCACAGGGGCTGCCTGCAGGCTGCTCCAGAGGGGCGGCTGCGCTTCTCCAGATTTCAGCTTGTTCCTGGTCCCGCTGCCAGGCCGGCTTGCAGGCCTGGCGGGTGACAGAGCGCCCTGCCGGAGGCCAGCCCCAGGTTGGTGCCAAGGCCGTCTTACCCGATTTTGGTTTTGGCTGCCAACCTCACCCTTCTGAGGCCTTTCTGGGTGCCAGGCAGAGATTTCTAACCTGTTTCCGGTACCAGTCAAATTCTTGCTGAGTAGCTTTCCAGTTGGTCTTCTGGGTATATCCGGCAGTAAACGATTGCTCTGGGCTAGTCCTGGGGTGAGTCTAGTGTGGTTCTGGTGAAGCTGAGGGGTGATTCTGAGTGGCTCTCTAGGTGGTTTGGGGGCCAGTTTGATCCCGGACTGGTGTGGTTCCGGGTGCTGTTCTAGAATCCTGCCCCTGGTGCAGTTCTGTGCGCTCTAGGGTCTTTCCAAGTGCCCGTTTTGTCTGTTCTCCAGGCCACTGGGGTACATACATCTTTCCGGGTATGGCTCCTACTCAGTTTGGGTCCCGTTTGCAGGCACCAGGCCCAGTGCTCCCGGTGTGGCCACTGCCATGGCCGTATTGCCTGCTGGCTTCGCTGTTCTCCGCCTGGGACTCCACCCCTCTGCCTCAGGGTCCCAGAGCCACGATAGAGCCAGCAGCCTCACATGTGGCACTAGGAGGCCCTGTGGGCATCCCCAGACAAATGGGCCTTTGAGTTCGGGACACGGAAGCTGGCTTGTCTGGCCAGACCTGCCTGGCAGCCTGTGTACTAGGAGCAGCGGCCACAGGGAACTTTGAGGAGAAACTCAGTGGTCTGGGGGAGGGAAGCCATCCTGAGTGAGTCCCAGGGCTGTTGGCTCTTGGGGGCTTGGGGGTGAGGGAGGCAGGAGAGAGTGAGAGCCGCAGGGTCAGTGTGGGTGGTGCTGGGCTGGTGAGTCTTCAGTCAGCGGGGGCAACCCCCATGTTGGCAAAAGTGTCGATCTTGAGTGATTCCCAGGGACGGGAGGCTGGCCTGGGCCGGTGGGGGTGTTCCCTGAACTCCGATCTGTTGCGTCCGATTTGGGAGGAGCTGAGATGGCATTGCTGTGCCCATGGCAGGGGGGCTGAGGAGAAGCCCGCTGCGGGGTGTAGCCTGCGTCTCGTGGGCACCCGCAGCACCAAGTCCCTGAGCGGTGGTGAGGTGGCGTGGGCGTGTCCGACCCCTGCCTCCACCCAAACGGTGCCCACACTGGTGCAGACTCGGTAATGGTTCTGGAGGGAAGGGGCCGCTCCGGCGCTGTGTGTGTGCCAGCGGAGGAGGCATCCAGGGCACACCTTCATTTGAAAAATTACAGAGAAGCAGAAAGTCAAACATAAATACTGCTTCTGCAGCTTCTTTGAAGGCTGCATGTGTGCTGGTGTGGTGCTTCCAAGCTGGCTTGTTTTCCATGCACTCATTCATACCTTCATCCACTCTTTCAGCAAACCTCGACGGAGCACCTACTATGCACCAGCTCTCTGCTGGGTGCTAGGGATATGGAGCTGAGTCACGCACACACCTAGCTTATGGGTGTGACTCAGTGGCCACTCAGCAAATGTATACATAAATAAATCATCATTTCTGGTGTCTGCTCCAAGGCAGGGTCCAGCATGTAGTCCAGGGCATCCTGCCCTGAGGTCTGAGGTGTCATCGGCTAGCACGTGGCAGGCGGAGGAGGCAGAGGCTGCCGACTGGGAGAAGTGTGGCACGTGTGCCGATGTGAAGACGTCCCTGCAGTTGGCTGCCGGGAGGGAGGGAGGGGAGCCTGCGTGGGGTGCAGGGCGGGCAGTGCCGACTCCTCCACTGGCTGCAGGGTTGTGTTGAGGAGTTTGGACACAGTTTTCCTGCTGAGGCCAGGGACTTGGTCTGGGATGTTCACATCTCTCTGCTGGATGGCTGGAAGGAATCCTGGCACATAGTAGGTGCTCAGGAATATGGAATGAGCAAGCGAGCAAGTGGAGAGAAGGGCATTTTCGCTAAATGGGGATCGTCCTTCACAAACAGTTCCATCACCTGCTTTTTCCCCTGCATAAATGGCACATTTTGAATGTCTTTCTGTGTCAGTACATGCTCTGCTGTGACGAGATGCGTGATGTTCTCATTCTTTCCTCTCTCCCCAGGAAGGAGCGGAGGCCCCGGCGCCCTGCCCTTGGTGCTGGTTGTCCAAGAGTGACTGGTGTGAGCAAGCAGAGGCCGGGTGAGTGCGCCCCAGGGGTGCGGGGGCAGGGACACAGGGGGTCCTGTGGGCCAGACTAAGTTGGGTGTTGACACAGGCTGGCGGAGAGCCACAGAAGGGGTGTTACTAGGGGCACGACATGACCCGGGGTGCGTTTGCTGAGGGACGATGGAGGCCTGGATCAGGGAGGTGGCGATGGAGGCAGAGAGAAGGCATCCGAGTGCTGTTTAGGGAGGTGGAGTCGACAGGACGTGGTGACGGGCTGAATGTGGGGCATGAGGGAGGGAGGTGTCAGGGATGCCGCCCGGGTTTCTGACTGGGATGGGTGATGGAGGTGGGTGGGGACTGATACACAGCTTGTCAGCTGCTGTAGGTGTGAAATAGGCTTCCTGGTGGCATCCTGGGATCTGTCTGCCTTTCCATTCACCGTGTTTCTATAGGAAAGCCTGTTCTCATCGACTGTTGGCTGTGGTAGGAGGAGGAGGAGGCTACCCACAGGTCCGGGGCCCGCCCGTCCTTGTTTCCTTGAGGTCCGCTTCCCCTCTTTGCTTTCTGCTAGAAGCACAAGTGGGTGTGTTGCAGATGAAGGAATGAGGTTGGAGAGTTACGTTGGAGTCAGCGTGATGGGCCTTGGGTGTCAGGCTAAGAAGACCGGGGGCTTTTTCCTGAGGGTGACGTGGAGGCATTGAAGATCCTTACGCAGAGAAGCAGCATCCGTGCGTTCATCTATCCATTTCCCGGTTATGAGACCCTGTCTGTGCGGCTACTGTGGATAGAGCAGCAGACAAGGTGTGCTTGAGGGGCATGATCAGATTTGCATTTTTGTGAGCTAAAAGGGGACGGTGGTCTGTGCAGGATGGATTGGAAGGGAGTGACCAAAGGCATGAAGCCCCCTTAAGAGGTGAGCAGTGACAGGTCTTACTAACATGGTGGCTGGGATGGGTGTTGGGCAAATTCGAACTTACTGACCAGCCCTGGCCAGTGTTGCTGAGTTGGTTGGAGCGTTGTCCTGTGCACCAAAAGGCTGCAGGTTTGGTTCCCAGTCAGGGCGTGTACCGAGGTTGCGGGTTTGATTCCCAGTCAGGGCACATATGGGAGGCAACCAATTGATGTTCTCTCTCTCTCTCTCATCAATAAACATACTTTTAAAATTAAAAAAAAAAAAAAAACTTACTGACCAGCTAGGTGTGTGGGATGAAGAGAAGAGGGAATTGGAGGAGGCCTGGCTGGCACGGTGGCGGTGGCTGTCACTGACATGGGGACCTGGAGGCAGAACGGGATCGGGAGGCTGACTTCCTGCTGGGCCGGCCTCTGTGAGCGCCTGGAAGGCCGAGCCCAGGGATGACCTGCTCGTCGCCCTGGCCCCTGGCTCAGGGCCCAGCAGGGCGCACTGAACGGGGCTGCCAGGGCGGCTGAAGGCGTAGGGCGTGGAAGCAGAGGGCAGGGGAGGGAGGTGAGCATGTATCGAGTGTCCGCTGGGGGCAGGGCCCTGTGTGACGAGGTGGACACTGAGGTCGGTTAGAAGCTGCAGGCGGAAGGACTCGGCACAGGTTAGGAAGGTCAGTTGGGGAGGATGGATGTGGAAATACCTGTGTCCCTTTACCTGTCCATTCTGAGATGATGGGACTCACCCACCCAGGAGCCCAACCTTACCAGGAAAAGAGCGACCCCCTATCTTCTGGAGTGGCCACCACGTGTGAAGAGGTGGGGTGTGCTGTAAGGCTAAGCTTCTGGAGGCAAGGCTGACCCGGAGGCGGGTGGGGGCGATGCTCTGAGATCCGGAGGCCCGGGGAAGCTAGTACAAGAGTTCAGTCAGGCTGAGGCTTCCTTGGGTGCAGGCCCCAGGGTGCTCACAGGGGACTGGGTTCTGGGGCAGGGGCCAGGGCAGTTCCTGGGCCAGGTCTGCAAAAGAGCTTGCTGTCTCCATCAGGGTTTCTCAGCCTCCGCACTGATGACACTGACCAGATAATCCTTTGTGGTGGCAGGCTGGCCTCTCACAGGATGTCTCTAGGATGTCTGGCAGCATCCCTCGTTTCTTCCCACGAGATGCCAGTGGCACCTGCCCCCCGGCCCTGTCCTCCGTGCTAGCAAATGTTTACAGACATTGTGTAGTGTCCTGCGGGGCACAGAGTCACCCTGGATTGATAACCACTGGTCTACATCACCTCTTGCTGCCTTTACTAATCCGTACAAATCTGGAAAACTGGGGAGGACCAGATTTTCAGTGATGGGCCACTTGAGCTGAGTTCTGAAGGGTGAGTAGGTAGCTGGGGACAGGAGAAGAGCATTCTTCCCAGCAGAGAGAGCAGCAAGTGCAGAGGCCTGGAGGCAGCCACACTGGGGAGCATTCCCCAAGGGAGGCTCGGCTCCCCAGGGAGGGAGGCTGAGGGCTGGTGGCTTGGGGATGATGGCTGTAGGAAGGTGCCTCTGCTGGTCCCCTTGGTCTGCCTCCAGAGCTAAGCCTGTGCTGGACCGTGTGCCCCTACCTCCTGGAGACTCTGGGACCCTCTCAATCCCCCTGCACGCTCAGGGGAGACCGAGCTGCTGAGGACTGAGAATGGGAGGGCAGGCGGGCTGTTCCTGGCTGCCCTCACAGAGGCTGGTCACTGGCTGGAAGAGGAAGGCAGCCTGCTGTGGGCGGCTCCTTCCCCAGAGCCGGGGTCCCGGCTGAACCCGCAATTTATTCTCGTCATAATCCGGCGGTCGGTTTGGTGAGAGTTGGAAACATGTTGGTTTTCCTCTCCCAAGTGTAACACGCCTGTTTCCGCCTCCGTGGCGCTGCTGCAGTGCACGCAGTGAACTGTCCGAGACGTGACAAAAGGGCTCGGTTAGCTGCCCGCTGATTAGAAGATGAACAGCTTCCAGCCCTCCCCGCCCTCGGGCTCCTCTCGCGCAAACACCAGCCTTTCCCCCTGGCCAGCGCTCTGTGGGGCCCTGGGTGCCCTTCCTTCTGCAGACGTCCATTTTGGGGCCCCAGCCTCCTGGGAACAGGGTCCTGGCCTAGGGAGGAGGCAGGGAGGAAGCTGGAGGAACAGGTGGTATTTGGAGATTAATTAATATTTGTGAATAATAACACGTGCCCAAGGGAAACAAATCAATCTGTGTTTGCATATTCATGAGGAGGTCGGAATGATCCCAGCTGTTCTCCAGCCAGGGAACCCCGCCCCCGATCACGTGGTCTCGGGGGCGGGGCTCTGGGGCTGACGGGTGGTGAGGTTGGGCTGCGTGGAGGTGGCAAGACCTCTGTGTAACGTGCATCTCCTGACGATTGTTTCTGAGTCCTGTGGCTTGGTGCAGCGCCTGCTCCTCCTCCTTTTCCCCTCAGACCCTGCCTCCTAGGGTCTTTCATTTCACCAACCAGTACAGTTTCCAAAAGTACTTGGGGGCCAGGCCTGGGGGTGGCATTTTTTTTTTTTATTTTGCCAAGTAAGGACATGATTAAAAAAATAAATAAATAACGGCTATCTGCTTTCACCATCGTTTCATACAAGAAAGGACATTTTAACACCAAGGACAAAATTTGAGAATAAAGGACAGTTCTATCCAAGAAAGGGTGCTTGGCAGCTTTACACTGGCAGCGAAGGAAAAGGACATATTAAAACCATTCAGAATGCAGAAAAATCACATTGAATTCCATTCCGTTATACAGCAGAGTCGTTTTCCTGCCCAAGGATGTCAGTTTGGCAGAGCTGATGCCCACAGCACAGTTCAGCACCGCACCTGGGTGCGGGAGTGTTCGCTTGGGCCGTTTCTGCTCAGGCCTCGCGGGCCCCGCTCACCCAGCGGCACCGGCGGAAGTGGCGCCAGATTCAGTAGGTTCCCTGCAACCCCAGCAAGGCTAGTGTTGTCCCTCCTCCTGGTCCCCTCCCACCTTTTCCCCACAGGCAACCCTGAGCCCTCAGGAGTGGGGACAGGCCTGGAGACCTGGGACTCTCTGTGAGGGGGCCCCCGAGCTGGGAGCGGCCAGCACTGCCTGACATGGGACAGGCGCTGCCCCCAGACTCCAGGGCGGGAGGGCAGCTTGCTCATGCCAAGGGCTGATGAGGGAGAGGCCCTGGCTTGGACAGCTCCGTGTCTGCCTGAGTAATTCCCCGGGAATGCGTCTGTTTTTGTGTCCCTGGGTCTCCCCTCTCTCTGGGCAGCCGCGTCCCTGTGTCCCTCGGCCACTGGGAGAGCTCTCTGGGGGGAGGAAATATCTTTTCAACTTGTCCACCTCTGTCTATTCTGCTTTCTGGATCTGAACAGAGTCACAAACACTGTGGGCCCAGACAGACAGGGGACCCCTGGAGTCCCCAAGTCAGATCCCCTGTGTTTGTCACAGCGGGGTGGGGTTATCAGAGGCCCAGGGACACTCATGATCAGAATCTCATCCAAGATTGTCCCACATGATACCTGCTCTGGAGTTACACCCCTGTGATGGCTGCGTTGGGGACATAAAACCCTTTCATGTGTCCCCAATACATGTGAAAGGGACCGACACCTCCATGATGTCTGTAACGGGGGGTCACACCTCTGTTATAAAGTACTGGGGAGCCCTGGCTGGTGTAGCTCAGTGGATTGAGCGCAGGCTGGGAACCAAAGGGTCCCGGTTCGATTCCCAGTTAGGGCACATGCCTGGGTTGCGGGCCAGGTCCCCAGTGAGGGCCATGTGAGAGGCAACCACACATTGATGTTTCTCTCCCTCTCTTTCTCCCTCCCTTTCCCTCTCTCTAAAAAATAAATAAAAATAAAATCTTAAAAAAGTAAAGTACTGGGGAGTTACACCGCTAGGATGCCTGTCAGGCAGCTCCACTCCCATGGTGTCTGGACCCTCGGTCACACTCTGCTGGTGCCTGGGTCAGACAGCTGCATCTTTGTGACGTCTGCACTGGGGTGCTACATCGCTACGTGTACTGGGCAGCCGTGGGGAGTCAAGTCTGTGATGTTGGTATTGGTGGCATCCATTCCAGGGCGGCTGTGCTGTACCTCCGTGCTGTCTGTTCCATGTGGCTTCATCCCCTTCATGCCCATACCAGGGAGCCGTGCCCCGTGATGGGGGCTCCTGAGGGGGAGCCCCTGTGGTACCTGCGCTGAGATGGTTCACACTGGCTGCTTACAGCCGAGGTTAAACCTCGGTGATTATTGAGTTGCTGCTCCCGTGATGTCTGTATGAGGCCCCTCCGCCCGTCCTTTGGGGCAACACACACCACTGAGCTGTGAGCCATGATATCTGCGCCAGGGGCTACGGGCTGACTGTGTCCAGGGACCGTACCTTTGTGACGCCTGACCAGGCATTTCGCCACCTGATGTCTGCCAGGGTGTTGAATTCTGTTGTTGGAAGCCCTGCTGCACTGCAGCGCCTGATGACCAAGCCCAGAGGGGCGTTGTGATGTGTGACCTCCATCCCACATTGGCTGTGCAGGGCATCCTTCATTGTGAGGGCTCTCCAGGTCTCAGCCACGGGAGCTCTGTGATTGCTGAGCAGAACCCCGGGTGTAATGTGGATGGGGCTGGATGCCCACTGCACCCCTTCGACTTCCTTGTGTTTGTTGCTCAGCTCCTGTCTCAGGCTTTTGGCAAGATCTGGGACAAGGGACATCCCCCACCCTTCTCTCTTTGCATCTAGACCCTTTCCACTTCACAGTCCTGCCGCTTTGTACCCGCACCTTTGCTCACCTACTGACTTCTGATCTCATGACCTTTGACTTTCTCAGTTGAGACTGGGATTCAAATTCTAGGAAGGAGCAGAGCCATCTTTGAGCTGTGTCCCTTGCAATCACTGGTCCTGTCACCTCCTTGCAAATGTTCTTATCATTGTGGGTCAGCCAGAGCCTGGCCCGGATCGACACCCTCTGCCGGAGTCAGTGGGTAGCACTGCAGGTCCCTAAGGTGTGTTCACTGTCACTCACTCCTCCTCTATGCCTCGTGGCATTTTTAGAGCATCAGTGAGGGATTTACACGCTAGCCCCTGCCCAGAGGAAGGTGTGAAGAAAGCTGGTGGGCACCTGTGTGAATCCCCTGCAGCCCCCTATGTGGGGAACACGAGAGACAGACCCTCAGGAGTTCCCTGCAGGGGTTGGGCCGAGAGAGCAGTGTCTGTGCTGCGCAGTGTGACCGTGCCGAAGGCGTCACCCTGGCTCCGGGCAGGGCCGTGAGGGAGCACGGAGAAACCCTGTGAGCAAAGGCCTGGTCCGTCCCAGGTGAGGTCTTCCCCCTGCACAGGTTCCTGTCTCAGTGTGGTGGCACTTGGGAGCATGTGGCCCTGTGAAGTTTGCCCATGCCCCTGCTGGGACAAGGGTAAGGAGGTATGGTATTGAATCTAGGGTTCAGCACCCCCATTCCTGGCCACTAGGGCCTCCCTGTAGCTTCCCTTTGGAGTGGGGAGGTGCCGTGGGAATTGGGTAGGATGAGGGTGGCCAGGTGGGCAGCTGCAGCTTGTTAAGAGTGAATCCTGGCGCGCCTGGACAGGTTGTGGCTTTGACTTCAAGCCCCTGATATCTGGATCCTGTCCGCCACTATGAAGTCTGTGCTCAGGTCTGCATGCAGCCCGTGGGGTCTGGCCTCCTGCCCGTTTCCCCCCTGTTGGGAGAGGAGGGAGAACAGGGTGCCCCAGGGACGCTGGCGTCCCTAGCCTGTGTGGGTCTGCTAACTTCTCTCTCATCCCTGTCTCTGTCTCATTTTGTTTGGCCTCTGTGTCTCTCTGACCCCGGTCCTCTGTCCCTGCTCCCTCATGGAGGTATGTAGGAAACTCAAGATCTGGGATGGAGCATCCCTGTACACCATCTGGTTTCAGTAGCCCTCTGCCCCCTATTCAGGTTTGGGGAATGACCTGAAGGCTTCACCATGCAATGTGACTCTTGGGCTATTTTAGAGGTCACTGGGGGATCTATGAGGAGCCTGGGTGGTCACAGGGGTCAGAAGGTATGGGTGAGCCCGGCTGGTGTGGCTCACTGGATTGAGTGCTGACCTGCAAACTAAAGGGTCACCGGTTCGATTCCCAGTCAGGGCACATGCCTGGGTTGTGGGCCAAGTCCCTTGTGAGGGGCACGCAAGAAGCAACCACACATTGATGTTTCCCTCCCTCTCTTTCTCCCTCCCTTCCCCGCTCTCTAAAACGAAAATAAATAAAAATCTTTAAAATAAAAAAGGTATGGGTGATCATTGTATAGTCCGGGGCGGGGGCGGTGGGGGTGCTCTGTTGAACTGGGCTGTGGATGATCAGTGATCAGTGAGGATGAGCAGGGCTCTGGGTGAGGAGGAAGGCCAGGAGGTGACATGGTGGGCACTAGAGACATTGGAGGTTACCAGCTGACTGGTTTGCCCTTCTCTCCATCACAGGAAGATTGTCCTGGGCTGTGGCTGGCCGTGGTGCTGGACTCCTGGATGGCCCCTGAACCAGCCCCAGGGAGGACGATGGTGCCCCTTGTGCCTGCACTTGTGATGCTTGGTTTGGTGGCGGGCGCCCACGGCGACAGTAAGTCTGATCCCTTGAGGTGTGGGATGTCCCAGGTCAAAAGGTGGTGTCCCTCCAGCAGGACTCTGGGATGGGGGATAGGACCAGCTACTAGGAAAGGCAGGATGTCTAGATACCTCTCCAGACCTTTCTCTGTCCTAGAGAGAACCCCCCTGACACCAAGAGCCCCTGTCCAAGCAGCACCCAGCCCCATGCTTCCTGGGTGCATCCTGTGGAATGGCTGCATGTCCCTTAAGACACTGCGGGGTTGGGCGTGTCTAAGCGTGACTCCCTTTTATGGGCTAGGGGTGAGCCTGTCTGGGATTCATGTGGTCACTGGGCAATGTGCTCAGGCCTGTGCCGTGTGCGCTGCTGCAGGTCTGTGCAGAAGGCCCAGCGCAAGCCCTGTTGGGCTGGTGTGGGAATGGCGGGGTTGGGGGGTGGGGGTAGGCAATGCATGAGGAATGTGTGTGGACCTGGGAATGGGATGCCACCTGTGTCCACACATCCAGGGAGGACCCAGAAGGCAGAGCCATTAGAGCTCTTACCCTGTGCTAGACCCCGGGGATCCAGGTGTGAAGGCACAGCCCCTCCTTTCCCTTTCCCCTGGATCTTCAAGGCAAAGGAGCGTCCCCCTCTCCCAGCGCCTCAGCCCCGGGGAGTCTGGGGGAGATTGCATGTGGCCAGGCTGGTCTCCAGCACCCCTCTGTGTGTGTGTTGAGGGAGGTGGAATTGTCCCCTGCCCAGATCCAACTCCGAACTTTGGTCCCTTTCCTGCTGCCCTTCCCCCTGCCTGGCACTGTGAGACTGGCCGCAGCCCGCCCCATCACCATGGTTACCACTGCTTGGTTACTGGTAGGAGGCGGGGCACAGGGCTGATTTAGCCAATCTGCACACTGAGGGGGAGGGGCGGGGTCGAAGCCAAGGTCCCTGGGGGAAAGGGGATGTTCCTAGCCTGTACAGAGCTCAGAGGTGGCAGAGGGCCAACCCAGGGGTCACCCTAGGGGTCAGCAGGCAGTAGGGTTCCCCCCCACCCCCCACTCCAAGTCTGTAGGCAAAGATATTCTCTCCTTGCCCCACCCAGGCCCTTTCTCCAGAGGCTCATTAATTATTCAGGACCAGATCTGGAGAGGGGTTGGACTGCAGCTCCTGCCCTTTGTCCTCCCTGGCTGGGCCCTGGTGGGGCTAGAAGGGCAAGAGGGAGGGGAGCGTATTGGGGTGAGGGATACTGGGAGCATTGAGGTGCTGGCAGTAAGAGGGCTGGACAGGCCGGAGTAGGGTGGGGTTAGGGGGTGGGGGTGATCTCCAAGCTTGGTTAGCGAGTGCTTGAGCCTGTAGGGACAGGTTGGGGTAGAAGTCATGG
This sequence comes from Micronycteris hirsuta, assembly GCA_004026765.1. Lineage (NCBI taxonomy): Eukaryota > Metazoa > Chordata > Mammalia > Chiroptera > Phyllostomidae > Micronycteris > Micronycteris hirsuta. Next base: position 139,556 of record PVJI01000740.1, on the reverse strand, counting down.
CGTGTGACTCCCACAGGGGCAGGGAGGCGAAGGCTTGTCGAGAGTCAGGTGTGGACATTTGCCCTTGGACATTCCCCCACCCCAACCCTGGCCATTCTCAGGGCCTTCAGACAGGGAGCTTGAAGGCAGAGAGGGGCTGCCCAGCTGGGCTCTCAGAGTCAGCACCTCCTGGGACAAGAACTGCCTTTCCCTCCTGCTTCAGACCCAACGTGCCCCAGCCTGTACCCCTCACCCCCACCCCCCACCCAAACCTGCTCGTCTTCCTGTTTTCTCTCCTGGCGAATGGCATTACCACCCACCCAGCCGCCCAAGTCAGAAACCTGGGCCTCCTCCCAGCCTCCTCCCTCTCATACCCCACATCTAATCCATCACCAAGTCCTGTTGTCTCTACCTTCTAAATATCTTTGGAATGTATCCACGTCTCTCTCTGCTCCCTTCACCGGAGCTCCCCTCAGCTCTGGCTGGAGCTTTTGTGCGCCCCCCACAGCTCCTGTAGCTTCCAAGTCTCCAGTCTCTCTTCTCATAATGTGCTCCTCACTCCGGAGTAAAAGTCATGTTGCAAAACGAAAGCCTGATCACGTCGCCCTCGGTTTCAAACCCCGCACTCCCCTCCCTTTTGCCTTCAGGATCAAGCCTAGGGCTCTCAGCCCTTTTTCAGGCCCTGGTTGTCAGGCGTCTACTGACCTCATCCTGCCCTCTGACCCCTACCCCACACCCCGCCATGCTGACTTCTCTCAGTCGCTCATGTTCTCCCCAGGCCCCTGGTCCTCCTGTTTCCTCTGCTTGGAACCCTCTTCCCCATCCCCTTCACCTGACCAGTTTCTGTTCACCTGGAGCCATCACTTCCTCCAGGAGCCTAGGCCAGGTGCTACTCCTCTGTGCTCCCACCTGATTGCATTACTGTGAATGTCTGCTTTGGGTCTGCCTGTCCCATTGGACTATGAGTTCTTGGGGGTCAGGCCATTGTCCAGTTCAGGTCCTGAACTGTAGTAGGTGAGTGAAGGGGTGGAGTCAGGCCTGGTCCCCCAGTAGGAACTGGGGCAGAGCAGAACAGTTTTTAGAGCTGAGTCTAAGGCCCTTTGTGCGAGTCCCTTAAGCATCAGAGCCCGAAGGTCAGGGTCTGGGATGTAGGGACCAGCCAGAGACTCTGAAATACATGAGTTAGGCTCTGCTCCGAGGCAGAGAGGAATGGGACACGGGCCAGGGGCTGTGGCGATCTGGCCTGGGAGACAGGGCCTGTCTTCCAGGCCTGCCTTACACTGCACACACTTTTGGATCTGTCCCCCTGTGGTGGCCAGGGTTGAGCTGGACTTGGGAGACTTGTAGCCAGGGGAGAGCAGCAAACGCCACCAGAGCTGTCGCAAAAGGTAGGGCAGGCACCCCAGAGAATTGACGACCGGAGCAGTGAAGCGTGGAGTGGACAAATGTGTTTCTATAGGCCTCTTAACGAGACAAATGAATGGGGGCCCTGGCCTCCGAGGGGAGCAGGGCAGGGGGTGGGGAAGCAGCTGCGAGAGGCCCCAACATCAATGCCGTCAGGTCTGATGGAAACCTGGGCTTGTGGGGCTTGGGCGACTCCCCCAACCTGGGGCTTTGCGGCTTCTCAGGGCGGAGTCTTGTGGGGCCAGAGGTGGTCCTGAGTAGGAAGAGGTTTCTGCTGCTCTGCCGCGTGTGGGGGTGGGAAGAACACAGGCCTGCCTCTGGAGCCTGCAGCGTGGGTTACTGCTGTGGGCGCTGTGTCGGGGGCACACTGGCACAGAGGCGGTAGCCTGAGCATCTTGGGAGGCCTCCTGGAAGAGGGGGTCCCTGAAGGGTGAGTGGGCATTTGCTAGTGGGGGTGTTGCGTCATGAGAGGAGACTGGGGGAAGAAGTAGGCATGGACCTGGGCTCCTTTATGGAGCTCGTGGGAGATCCACAGTGAGCACTGTCCGCCTTTTGTCCCCAGACCATGTGGGACAGGCAGGGTTGCAGGACCCTGGTTATGGCCCAGTTACTTGGAACCTCAGCATCCGAGCGCGGGATGCCTGGTGGCTGGAGGGGTAGGTGGTGGGTGGGGGCCAGGGCCTGAGTAGCTGAGGATGTGACTGTCACGTCATTCCCCTGCCCCCAGAGCCCGCGGGGCGGGAACACGGCAGGGCGCTGCACGCAGTTCTGCGGTGCTCTCCCACTCGTCCTCACGGGTGTGGAGGGCCCGGAGTCCTGTCTAGACTCTGTCCCCTGGGGACTTGCAGCAGGCTGCTTTCTCTCTCAGGGCCTGTTTTCCTGTTGCGCAATGAGGGTGATCACTCTTACCTGGAAAGGTTGACTGAGGTCACCTGTTCAAGGCTCCTGGCACGTAGTATGTGCTCCCTCCCTAGGAGGTCATGGCCTAGGGCTCCCGAAGTGTCCCCTGGAGCCCAGGGTTGTCTCTGAGTGGGCTTCTGGGGGCAGGGGGCGGAGCAGTCACAGGAGCCTGCACTAATGAGTCCCTAGCTCATTAGTTGGTTCAGGGCCTGGGAAATCACCTCTCCGGGAGCTCCCGCCCCTGCCTGGCAGTCCCTGGCTACTGCTGCTGCATGTCTGCTCTCTGCTTCCGTGTGCTGTGTGTGTAGTGTGCAGGGTTACTCTGTGGGGAGGGCAGAGTAACAGCAGTCAGTCTCTGGTGGCGGACCCTTGGAGGTGGCCCAGTTTGGCTGTCCCCAGGGCTGGACCCCGCGGGGCATGTCCAGCCACTCCAGGCCAGCCCACACCCTCTGTGCCCCAGGGCATGCTGCACAGGCTGCTGCCCCAAGGGGAGGGTTCAGGCTGAGGGAGCCACACTGTGGTGGAGCAGAAAGCCCCTCCAGGCTCGTGGCCTCAGTTCAGATGCTCACTGAACACCAGCTCTGGGTCAGCCCCAGACAGACAGGTCAAGTCGCCAGGCTTTGTGCACCTGCCTGGGGACCTGACCAGTCACCACGGCATGTGATGATCAGTGCTTGGATGGGGAACCCAAGGGCGTCAGGGTGCAGCGCCTGTGAGGAGCAGGGCACACACAAAGGCAAGGAGGTGACCAGGGGCCTGGAGGTGACCAGGGGCCTGTTGGAGTGACGCAGGTGGGGCTGGCAAGTCCACTGGGGCTGAGCGTGTTCCAGGACAGTGCGTGGCCCATTGCAGGTGCTGTTCTTTGAAAGAGTCAAGATAGGCGAGCCCGGAGAGGTTAGCAGGAGCAAGTGCGGGGAGCGGAGTGGGGAGACAGACAGAGGGTTTGGAGCTGGGGAGAGACATGGTCAGGTTTCTGCCACCCAGAGGTCCTCCTGGTGAACAAAAGGGACGAGGGCTTGGCAGGGCTTTGAGAGGAGGATGCGCCGAAGTTTGGTTTGACTTCTGCGCTTGGTGAGGTGCTCTTGGGTGGGGGTTGGGGGGAGGTGAGGAAAGCCAGGGTGAGGCCAGACTGAGGGGAGGGACCTGTCCCATGGGTGGTGCCAGGCTTGGGCTGCACTGCTAGGCTTGCCAAACTCCGGTGGGTGGGTGGCCAGGCGGGCCGCTGGCCCCACTCCAGACTCCAAGGGGTGTTCTGCCTCCTCCGTGGCCCCAGGCCTTGGGCCCAGTCCAACCTCCACATAGTACTAAGGCCTTTCTCCTTCTCTCGCTCTCTGTAGACCCACACCTGGCTGGGAGCCACTCCCCAGTTTCTGGTTCTTTGTTTGGCGCTGAGGCTCCGCCCCGCCCGCCCCGCCCCCAGGCACGCTCGCTCGGCCATTCCGGTTCAGCAGGTTCCAGCCTCTGGTTTCTAGGCAGACACGTTGAGACTGGAGCCAAGGAGCGTTTCTACCCCGACTTCTCTCCCTGGCGGAGGGGCCTTCCCCCCTGCCCAATGTGTGAGGGGCTTCAGACCCCATCCTCCTCAAGGTTTCTCTTGTCAGTGGCTTCTTTATTTGTTCTGGACCCCTGCGTGCCAGGGACGGGGCGGGGGACAGGGAGGCCTGTGTCTGCCCTGCCAACGGCTATTGTTCTGGGTGGGGAAGCAGCCGTGACTCAAATACTCCCCAAAATGTGGAAAAAGTAATCAGTCACCTTACACATGTACATAACAAACCATGAGCCAAAGTAATAACCTCGCACACCTACATGACAAACCACGAGCGGTGCTGTGAGAGAGGCAGATGGAGTTGCCAGAGAACTTTAAACCAGGAGCCGAGCTAATGGGGCAGGGATGGGGGACAGAGGAACATTTCCTGAGGAAACGATTCTTAAATTGAGTTCAGAAAGGTAAACAGGAGTAAGTGGCTAAAGAGTAGTCTAAGAGGCTTGTGGCAGAGGAGCAGCCTGTGCAAAGGTCCTGTGGCCGCAGGGCACATTGCTTACCCAGGGGCTGAGAAGCCAACCAGGGCTCTGGAGCCGGGAAAGTGGCGCAGGTCAGACCTGTCAGGGCTCTGTCTGCCACGACCGTTTAAATTGTGTTTTGAGAGCAGTGGGGGGACCTTTGGACAGTTCACCCCGGCTGCTGAGTAAAGAAGAGACTGGAAGGGGCAAGACTAGAGGCGGGGACCCTGCTTGGCGGGTTGGTGGAGGGTGCAGGGAAGGGCGGGCGGTGTCTGGGCTGAGGCGGTGGCAGCACTGCCCCAGGTGTGCGGGAGGGGCGCGCCGCGTGTGCAGAGATGCGCCTGCCGTGCCCCCCGCTCTGGTGGAGCCTAGCGGGCAGCGTCCCACCTGAGAGGACCCATCTGACAGGGACAGGCTGTGTAGACAGCCGCAGACCGGGGGTGTCCAAAGCCTCCTTCAGAGGTCAGCCGGGAGAAGGGTGGGACAGACTGAGGTGTCCTGAACCTTTGTGTTGTCTCCATGTCACTCTGGTCCCCACCAGGCTCATGTGTTCCCCCCAGGGCAGCCCCCTCTAACGACTTCGGGAGCAGTCCGGTGAGTCCAGGGCTCCAGGACTTGGACCACCAAACCCTGACTTTCCCCGCAAACCACTCTGTGATTTGTCGGTTATTTAACCTCCTGAGCCTCCACTTTAGAAATGGGGCGAAAATACGACCTACCTTGTGGGACGGCCCTAAGACTGATGATGCTCAGGAGCAGGGTGGCCGCCCGCACGCCAGGCCCGCCGGTGTCCAGCCCTCGCAGGCGGTCGGCAGCGGTCGTTGCATTTCGCCTGCCCCGGCCTGTGTCACCAGCACCGTTTTGTAGATGAGAGGATGGAGGCTCAGAGAGGGTGAGGGATTTGCTTAATAATTCAGTGAACCCTCCAGAGCCCACTGGGCCCTGGGGTGTTCAGGAAGACGGGTCCCTCCCTGCTCTTGGGCCCTGCAGCTGTCACTCCCGACTCAGGTGGTCCCCCTGGACCCTCCCCTCCTCGGGACCCTGCCCCATCTGCTGTCCCTCCTCTCTCCACTGGAGTGGCACCCTCTTTCCCTCTGCTGGCTTCTTCCCATCAGCATTTAAACATTGTCTTTCACATCTGAGGGGGAAAAAGAAAAAAGCAACAGACATGTGAAAGCCTCCTCCAGCCCTCCCCCTCTCCAGGTGCCTTATTTCCTTTATCTTCCCCGTCACAGCCAATCTTGTTTAAATAACCACTTAGCTCCTCTCTCCACTGCAGCTCATACTCCTTGACCTTCTTTGGTCTGGCTTTGGCACCCACCACACCACTGACCCTGCTCTTGACAAGGCCTCCAACCTTACCATGTGAGCGGTTTCATGCCTGGCCCCTTGGAAACAAACAGGGTTGCATTCCAGTCTTGGATGTGCCGCTCCATTGGCTGTGTGACCTTGGACAAGTGACTTGACCTTTCTGAGCCTGTAAACTGGGGATAATGATGACAAAGGACTAAATGAGACAAAGTACCTGGTGCAGAGTAGGTGCTTAGCGAAGTATTATCATCATTACACACACATGTTTCTTTGCCAGGGACCAGGCCAAGCCTGGATGCATCAGCACTGAACAGGTGGACTGAAAGGTCATTTCCCACGGTATTAGCCTCCCTGGAGCTGTTCATTGGCCCGATTAATACGAAATGGATCTGCTGTCGGGATTAACGAGGTGTTAGTGCGTTTCAGTGAGGGCCGGGTTTCTCTGGTCCTGTGACCCTGGGAGGTGGGATTCATTGGGACAGGCGCTCCAGGTGGGCTCCAGGTGATGTGGGCACGGTGTGAGGGTGTCTGAGTCCCCTCCCTTCTGCTCTCCCCGCTGCCTCCCTGTGGACACCTGGGGAGACGTCCAGGCTGTCGGAAGGCAGTAATCCTGTCAGTTCGGGCAGCGTGGAGGGGCAGATTTACAGGAAAGCATTCACCTGGGAAGATGTCCAAAGATGCTTAGAAGGTCTAGGCCTTGGGGACTGCCAGCATGGGGGGCCGGAGGAGAGGAGGAGTCACAGTGTCTGGCCCGGAGCCTTGGGGCAGACGGAGGTACCGTCACCAAAGTGGAAAGCAGTGGGGAGAGACAAGTCTGGGGGAGATGCTGGGGCTGTTCTGAGCAACTCTCAGCGTAACTTTGTCCTAGAGTTTGGAATTGATGGGGGCCATAGGAGACCAACATATAGTGGTTCAAACGTGGATGCCTGAGTTCAAATTTCAGCTCTGCCACCAACCAGCTGAGTCATCTTGGGCAAATCCTTTAACCTCTCTGTGCCTCAATTTTCTTCTCTATGAGCAGAAATAATTGTAGCACCCACCTCATGCACCTAGGTTCTGTACCTATCTGCCCCTGGCAGTAAGCATTGTGTAAGAGTTATGGATCACTACTGTTATTTCTCCTATAGATCTTTTCTGCCACCACCCCATGACTGCCACCTAGTGTTGGCTGTGCTGTGGTGACCTGGTGTCTCCATCTCTCCAGGCAAACCTGTCTTCGTCAAGGTCCCTGAGAACCAGACTGGGCTATCGGGAGGGGTGGCCTCCTTTGTGTGCCAAGCCACAGGGGAACCCAAGCCACGTATCACATGGATGAAGAAGGGGAAGAAAGTCAGCTCCCAGCGCTTCGAGGTACGTCCTTGGGTGAGGAGGAGCAGACGGGCTCAGGATCTGCCTGCCTCAGAGTCTGGTCCTGTGTCCACTCCCTTGGTCTCTTCTCCCTGGGCGGGGGTTTGGAGGCCCGAGGATGGCTGACTCAGAGCAAGTCGTGACCAGGCGTCTGTTCTCTGGCAGGTGATTGAGTTCGATGACGGGGCAGGGTCCGTGCTGCGGATCCAGCCACTGCGGGCACAGCGAGATGAAGCCATCTATGAGTGCACGGCCACCAACAGCCTGGGCGAGATCAACACTAGTGCCAAGCTCTCAGTGCTGGAAGGTACGTGCCGGGGAGGGACGTGACAGGTGGGCGGGCACATGGTGTCTGGGAAGAACCAGCCAGCCACCCCTGTCCCCGCCATGGCCAGTGCGTGTTTGGCAGAAGGGAGAACTGGCCATTCCGGGCTTGATGAAGGCCAGTGATGGATAAGGGTCATCATCGGATTCAGCCTGGACTGTTTGGCTGGTGCTGAGGCAGTGGCGTGCCTCTTGTCTCCGTGCTCTGCCGGGGCGGGCACGGCCCTGGCAGGTCTGGGTCTGACCTGAGGTGGGGCTGCTGCTGTGTCTCGCTTGGCTTACGTGGTTTGTGGCAGCGGATCGGATTTTTCTGTGGGCTTGCTGGGGAGCTTCAGAGAGCTGTGTTCCTGCTGCAGGGGTCCTGGATGGGGGGCCGGGGCTCTCTCACTCGTGGCTGCTCCATTCACTCACAAACACTCCCTGATGCTGCCTTGTGGCCAGAGGGTCATCTGACCAGGCCCGCAGGACTTCAGTCTCCAGTGAGCGCCGCGGGGGCAGCCCGAGGACTGGGGAGCACCAGGCAGGGGGGCAGCGAGCTGCTGTCTGAGCTGCGTCCGAGGAGGAGCGGGAGCTGGGTGGGGCCCTCGTGGGAGGAGCAGCACTGGTGTGCCGAGGCCGGAGGCAGGAGAGAGTGGAGCTGTTTTGGAGGGTGCGTGAAGCCGGAGGGCACAGAGAGCAGAGGGGGAAACACTTGGACACGTTCCCAGGGATGTCCTGGGAGGGCAGGAACAGGGCGGAGCGTGATGAGGTCAGCCCCCAGCCACAGCGGGTCCGTCAGTCTGCATATGTCTGCGTGTGTTTTCAAAATACAGTATCGATTGTTGCTTTTTTAAAAAATTACAATGACAGTACCTGTTCACTATTTCAAATTTGGTAAGTGAAAAATAGCACATAGGGAAAAATAAAAGTCACCTGTTACCTTACTTCTACTGATAGGATTTGGTTAGTTCCTTATAGTCTGTTTTCTGTGTGTGCCTGATGTTACATAACACAAATGGGATCACATTCTGCCCAGTGGTGTGTGGACTGTTTTAAAAAAAAAAAAAATCGCAAACATCTTCCTCTTCATTAAGTATTCTTCTGCATCATTATTTTTAATGGCCGTGGGTAAGTGTCGTGTGGAAGTGCCCTAATTTATTTAGCCGTTCCCTCATTGTTGGGCAGATATGGTGTCCCCAGTTTTTTGCTTTTATAAATAAGGTGTCGTACATGTCCATGCAGGCAAGATGTGTTCACCTTCCCGATTATTTCCTTCTTCCAGATTCACGGAAGTAGAATTGCTGGATCAAAACGGCCCGTGCTTTTTTAAGGTTTTCAATGTTTCCAGAAGATTGTGTCAGTTTACACTCTCACCAGGCAGGTCACGAGAGGGCTCTTCTCTGCGCATCCTTACCAGCAGTGGGAATTAGCATTAAAAAAAATATCTTTGCCAAGTTAATAAGCAAAAAATGACATCTCAATTTAATTTGCATTTCTTTGATTACGAGAGTGGTTGAGCATATTTTCACATTGGCCGTTTTCACACTGTGGCTTTATGGGTTCGCATACGCACCCGTTCGGTAACTCCTTCGGTCTGCGTGTCTCCCACGAGGCAGGGCGGGGCCCCCCAGCTTCGGGGGCAGTGGAGGACAGTGGTCAGAGCAGGGCCTCTGACTGCTTGCTTACTCTCTCACCTCGTGACCTTGGGCGACAGCTGTGCCTCTGCTCCACCTGTGTTCACAGGTGTACATGTAATTCTTACAGCCCAAGCGAGTTTGGAAGATGAAATAGGATGTCGTTGAGCACTTCACAGGATTCTGTCATGAAAGGCAGCTGCTGGAAAGTTGGGCTGGAAGCCACGCCTCCTGAGGCCCAGGCATCTGAGCTGGTGGTGCCTGGCCTTATCTGGGTGGCGCCGCCCCTACCTTCTACTCCCACGAGGGTTACTTACCTGTGGGGCGGGGACCCGGAGGACAGGCCCTGGACCAGGGTCACTGATGGCTGCGTGTTCTGACCCTGCCACCCCTGACCTCAGTGTCCCCACTCATGACCTGAGGACAGGTATTCCAGCACTGCCCCCTCCTGCTGGTTTCTGCCCCAGCAGTAAGCCACCTGCCCTGGCATTTGGGAAGCGGCTGAAAGGCTGGGCTGTGGCTGCTGCCCAGAGGGCATCCTCTCAGGCTCTCACGTTGGGGAAAGGGCCTCCTCCTCCGTAGTGTTGATGGAGAAGTGCCCCTGAAGCCCCGGACCCTCACTCTGGCCCTGGCTCTCCCCGCAGGTCCTCTGTGGGCACTCTCCTACCCCCACCACTGCCCTGGGCAGCTTTCACTTCTGAAGGATTGAGGAGGGTGAGGATGGTCTTCCAGGGCCTGAGGGGAGGGGGATTCAGACTTTCGGGTTTCTCCATCCCTAGGGGCCCTCTAGGATCAGTGCTTCTTCAGCAGGAACTGGGGTGTGTTTGTGTTTCTGGGGTATGGGGGAGTGTCTGGTACGGTGGCGGAGCATGTGGGGCAGGTCCCTGTCTGACCCAGGCTCCCTGTGTGGGTGGGGGTGGAGCTGTGGGCCGGAATGAGCCCCTCCTGGTCCTGAAACACGGCACCCAGAAGATGAAATGCTGACTTGCTGTGTTGGTCTGTGTAACCTTGACCGGCTCTGGGCTTGGCAGAAAGGAATGGAGTGGGAGGCCTCAAAGGTGCCAAGGGGCGGGGCGGAGGGGAGCAGCCTGGGCTGTGACTGGCCTGCCCCCTCACACTGCCCTGGCCCCTGGCCTCCCATGTGGTCCCGAAAGCCCGGTGTGTGTAGGAGTGACTGGTGTTTTGGGCCGGGGCCACTCGCGCCAAGCCGAGCACTTCAGGGGAGTGGCTGAGGGCTGCCTAGGGTGACCTGGCTCAGGTGAGGTGTTGGTGCACCCCGAAAAGGGGTGCAAGTTTGTCTCGTGCCCCCTACTCTGCCTTGCTCCACACCAGCACCAGCTGCCTTCACACTCAGCTCTGCTGGTGCCTCTGGGAGCACCCCGGACCATGGCCTTTGCACCCCGCTCCCTGGGCTGAGCCCCCCACTGCCCTGTGACGCCCAGGCGGCTGCTCGGCAGCATGGACTGGCTGCGGGTGAGCCCATCCCGGACTGTGAGGAGCGCGGAGCCCGCCGCCCAGTGTTCCTGTCTGAGTGGTAATTGAAGCCATTAGCGAGCCAGCCTCTCCCTCACTGGGTAATGGCAGGAAAAGCTCTTCTCGCTCCGCACTCTTGAGGCGGCTGAATCACTCCCCCTCCAGCCCACCCCGCAGCCACCACTGAGACAGGGAATCTGACATTTTCTCTCTTTACGGAGGGGGAGGGGAGGCGGGCCTTGCTTCTTGGCCTTTCCCTCCAGGGGGTTGCGGGGGGGCATGAGGTTCTTGGAGCTCAGTCAGGAGGGCACAGATTTCTCTGGGCCCGTGGGTTCTAGGCCAGGCAGGACAGTGGTCAGGAGAACCCCGGAAGAGGCCAGACAGCAGGGGTGTGGCAGGACCATGATAACTTGGGGAGGTTCTGGAAGGGCCAAGAAGGAAGGGGAGATGGAGGGCGGATGGGCTGAGGTGCAGGGAGGAGCCATTCCTGACTCTGTCCTGGGGCCTGGCTCTGAGGGCTCTGGGTGCAGGTGCAGGGGGTCACAGACACAGCAGGCAGTGCTGTGTGCAGGGCGGTGTGTGTGGTGCAGTGTTCATAGCCGCATGTGCTTTATGGGCTGCATATGTAGCAGGGGGCGTGCCGCAGACTCTGTGTGTGTGTGTGTGTGTGTGTGTGTGTGTGTGTGAGCACACGTCAGGCGTTATGTGGGGGTGTGGTGTACACAGCAGGTGGTATACCGCATGCAGCAGGTGGTATACATCCTGGGGCGGGGTGTGCATCAGACAGTGTGGGGGTGTGCTGTGTGCAGCAGATGGTGCGCATCGTGCAGGGCATGTGTGCACCACACCAGACAGTGTGTGTGTGGGGTGCGGTGCATACACAAGGTGGTCTGCACCTTACAGGCTGCGTGTACAGCAAAGGGTCTGCAGCAAGAGCCTGAGCTGCATGTGTCATCAGAGACCTGGGTCTGGGCTTGCTGTTGCGGGGACCCCACAGGATCCTTGCTCAGAGCTGTGGGTCAGCTGGGACGGCGGGACAGAGAAGAACGTGGGGCAGCGCGGCTGGTCTGACCTCTTCTCAGTGCCTGGGATGCACCTCAGCAGTTCCTCTCCAGCCCGCCAGGAGGGAGGGTATACCAGGCAGGGATCCTGCCCAGACCTTGGGACCCCTTCCTTTCCCTCCCCCTCCTTGCCACCAAGCCCAGGTGCTTTTCATCTGTTCCCACCTGGCCTTGGTGTCTGCTGGCAGCCCAAGAACACACCACTCATGCCACATGGGCGCAGGAATCCAGGTGCCTGCACAGAGTGCCTGATCTTTCCTTCCTCAGGGCAGGTGTCAGGCAGTGCAGGGTAGCGCCTGGGATTTGGACCAGTCAGTGCTGGGCCTGGGCCCCTGGGTTCTGCCCTGGCTCTGGCCCTGGCCGGCTTTGGGACCTGTGGGGTGATGAAGAACCTCTTGAACCCCGCCTTGACCTACCTCCACACATAATCCCTTTGGAAACAGCCCTGGCAACATGAGGGCGGATGAGCAGCATGTGCCCCTGCCCTGGGCTGGCCTGGGCTGGGCCGGGCCTGGAAAGGGAGCCTGCGTTTCCCAGGGAGTAAGCCAGCCCTGCCTGGCCCAGGCCTGGCGGGCTGCAGGGCTTCCCCTGGGGCTGGATGTGCCCCCTCCCTGTTGCCCGTGTTTGTTTCTGGGCAGCAGCCTGGTTTTGTGGAAGTGGGCCTGTTGCCTCCCTTGTTTGCAGCCACCGGAGACCTAGAACTCAGGCCAGCTTCTGCCCCTCCCCTTGCAGCTGCGGCCTGACTCAGGCGCGGCTGGGTCTAGTGACTGTGGTCTCTGTGATTTGTCCTTCCACCGCCCCGCCCCCACACCACGACCACAGTGGCATTTGAGACCATGCAGATAAGAGACTGCATTCATTTCCTGGAGAGTTCTGTGCCCTGGGCATGGGGGTGGGAAAGATGTCAGGTAGGTGGGCACTGCCAGGAGGCCCTTGAAGGTCAGACCCTGGGTTTCTTGGTCCCTGGAATCCCCCATTTTTTTCTAGTTCTCATCTGCCTTCAAGGGCCCAGGTGGACTTCTTTCTGAATGGGTCCTCCTGTGGGGCGGCCAATACACCTGCCTCTTCTATTAGCTGCAGACACACTGGCACCTGCCCTGTGCCCACTGTGGCCCCCCACCCTGTAGTCACGGGTGCTTCCAAAGTCCTGCTGTGTGCACGGCCGCCTCGCTTACTCCCGTCCCCCAGCCTCGTGACCACGGGGGAGCTGGCCGCTCTGGCAGCAGGTGGTCAAGTTGGAGGTTCTGAATGACCCTGTGTGTGCACATTCTCCATCCTTCGTGAGGGACCCCATCTCTCTGGTTGCCAGAGGAAAGAGGATTTAATCGGGGGAGCGGCGTGATCACATACATGCTTCAGAAATGCCCTGGGCGTGCAGAGTGGGGTGGAGGGAGACCAGAGGGGAGGGTGGGCAGCCCTGCAGCCCACGCGACAGGTGGCCGTGGGCCAAACCCAAGCAGTGGGTACAAGAACAAGGGAGACTGGGTTACAGACGGTCTACGAAGGGTGGTGGCCTGCCTGGCCACCTGTGGGGCCGGGGAGGTGGGAGGCTCTGGGTTCCTGGCTCAGTGGCCAGGTGGGTGGTGGTCCAGTTTTCAGACTCTGGTACGGGAGCAGGACCTGGTTTGCGGGGCAGGTTGAAGAGTCCTGTTAGAATCCGTGTATCAGGCGTGTGCGGGCATCCAGGGGACGTGTCGAGTTCTTGTTCAAATTCTCCTGGCACTTGGGACATCTGGAGATGGAGTTTTGAAGGCCAAGAAATGGCAAATCTCAGGGAGCGAGGGCCAAGCGGGGAGGAAAGGGGCCTGAGAGGAGCACCAGAAGCTAACTCTTCACGGTGGGAGGAGAGTTTGCGTAGGAATCTGGTGAGGGGGCCCTGAGAGGTCGGAGGCCGTGGGTGTCAAAGAGAAAAGAGGACACAAAGTGGGAGGAAGTGATCAGCAGGGCGGGGTGCCGTCCAGAGGTCAGGCAAGATGACGCTGAAAGAGTCCTTTGGGCTTCCCTCCGTGGAGTCATGGCTGACGATGGGCGCATGCTGGCAGGAAGCAGTGGGTGGGGCAGGGGGGTGGCGGCTGGGCCGAAGGGGCCTGAAGTGTGAGAGGGAGGTTGTCAGTGGTCTGGAGAGATTGGGCCTGAACCTTGGGCAGGGGGCGGTGGGTAGTGTAAGTGGATCAAAAGAATCTTCCTGAAGGAGGATGGAGGTGGGGAACCCCAAGAGGAGAGTCCCACACTGCCGTGGCCTGACGCCAGAGCGTAGGTAGGGTGTGTGCCCAGGGAGTGGCCCCTGGGGCCGCTTGGTATGAGGTGGGGATGCCTCATCAGCCAGGCTGAGTGGGGCCGTGTGAAGTGCCAGGGAAGCCCTGGGTTGACAGTGGGGGCCGGGAGGGGGAGGCCGCGGCTGCCGACAGGCCCCAAACAGCTCGGATTCGAAAACAAAACAGGCTTTTAAGATGCCAAGTTTGATGAAATCTGAGTGCTAGAAGAGGTGGGAGTTTTCTCTTGGAAAAAAAGCTGAAAATCGAGGCTGAAAGCTGCAAAGGGAGATGGACCTGGGGCCCCCCAGGCCCCCCTTATTTCCTGGAAGCCTCGGGTGAGGCTGGGCTCTCTGGGAAGAGTAGGATCCTGCAGGTCTGGAGCAGCCTTTGGACTTGCTCCGGGATGCCGTGGCCTGCCCCTGCTGGGAATGGAGCTGCCTCAGGGACAGGGCCTGAGGCGGCCTTGGTCTCCTCAGAGTGCGTGAAGGCTGGGGGAAGCCAGCAGCTACCCATGAAGTTCCTTCACGTGTCTCGACAGGTCTTTGCGCTGTCCATGTCTCTGTTCCTGTGTTTTCAGGTCTCAACACATATGTAACTGACTGCATGTCCCCACATGTGTGTTTGCATGTCTGTGTGCGCTACCTCTGGATCTGCTTGCACGAGCCTCTCCACAGGTGCTTGTCACTGCAGGTGCCCCTCCTCATGCACATGTAGGTCTGTTTCGCACCTGTCTTTCTCACCATGTGCATCTCTGTGGCTGTACATGCTTCTAGGTGTGTGTGTGTGTCCAGAGACAGGGTGAGACCAGGCTCGACACTCACGCGCAGGAAGGAGGTCAGGCTGGCAGACAGTGCCGCCCCAGGAAGCCTGTGGATGTGCGTGCCAGCATGTGCCTGCGTGTGCAGACGCGGAGAAGCTGGGTACACCAGGGCGAGGCGGTCGTGCTGACAGACGGTGCTGCCCACCCGGAGACCCTGCGAGGCGTCTCCATCTGTCAGCCTTCCTGGTGCAGCTCCCGCCTCTGGCCCAGACTCCGCCTCAGGCATCTCAGGCTCAGCTGACAAAGAGACCTGTGTGCGCGGTTTGGGGGCCTCAGCAGCCCCCCTCCCCGAGTCACTGCAGCCAGCCTAAGCTGATCCCCTGTCCACCCCCACCCTCGGCTCATCTATCAGGACCCCAGTGTTTTCCTTAGCTTCAGCCAGACTCACTTTTCCCACCCTCCCACAGCTCTTGCTCAGGCAGTCCCTCCCCCCACAGAAAGCTCTCCCGCCTCCCAAGCTCAAGTGTTTTCTATTCTTACATCTTCTCCCTCCTCCAGGAAGCCACCAAGCGCAGGTGAGCTGTGCAGGTGAACTGACCCACTGCTGTGGGGCCTCAGCCAAGCTCCTGCCCCTTTCTGACCCTTAGTCTCCCAACTCTCCAACCCGCACTGACACACCCTGTCACCTTCCTCTGCCCAGAGGGGACCGAAGGAGAGGGCCTCCCTCTGCAGTGTGTAAAAGCCAGCGCAGTTTGGAGCAGGAGCCACTCCTGCACACAGGCGCACCCCCCGCCGGCACACAGAGGTCTGTGGGGGCAGCCCCTGGGGGCCCATGTGTGCGCCCTGTGTGCGCACATGTGCATGCAGCTGGATGCAGCTGCAGTCCGCAAACAGCTGTGGAGTCTTGGGCTCCTGGTGCCTCTCAAGTGCCCAAGCCTTCTCCATCCTGTATCGGGGGATGGAGGGACGTGGGCCCCAGGAGGGACAAACTGCAGATGCCTGGCACTTAGGCTGCAGGTGTGTGAGGATCTCCTCTTATCGGTTAAGCAGGAAGGATGCCTAGGAGGGAGAGTCCCTTGGAGTTGGGAGGTGGGAGTCCTAGGAGGGGGTGCAAGGACTCCACCCAGGTGAGGAGGGAGGGGCGGCACGCTGCCTGGACACGCGCTGCAGCGCCACCGCCGTTGCTATGGTTACCGGGTGGCCTGGGAGGGGGGAGGGGCCCTTCCTCCCCTCCCGATCTGCAGGACTGGTTTTGAACGAACTGGGCCTGGAAGGTACATTCGGATGTTGGAACCTGGGTGCACGGCCTTCCCAGGGGCAGCCATGTGTGGGGACTGTCGGTTCATTTTGCGGTAAATGAAAACGCCGTGGCCTGTGTGCAGGGGGCCTGCGGTGGAGTGGCGGGCCCTGGAAGACGGCAGAGGGCGTGGTATGGGGGGCCATGAGCCAACCTTGGGGAGGTGAGCCGGAATGGTGGCAGGGTGTCCCCAGGGGTGCCCTCACCTCGCTAGCCCTGCCCTGCCCCCGGCCCTACTGGGCACTGGGTCCCACCACCTGGTCTCATCCCAGCCCCACCTCCCGTCAAACTGTGTGACCTTGGGCAGGTTTCTAGATCTTTCTAAGCCCCCATTTGTTTATATGCCTCAGGATTTTGGAGAGATTAAATCGTTTTATTAAAGCATTTAACTCAGTGCATGTAAGGTAGTATATACCCCATTAACACAACCTTTTCTCCCTCCTTCCTGGGCCTCAGTTTTCCAGATTGTTGGTGGTTTGGAGTGATCATGTGACACCTACAGAGGAGTTTGTCTTGGTCTTTAGCCTGAGTGGTTCTGCCCGACCCTCACCGCAGGACCCAGCTCCTGTGGGTGTCTGGGCGGGGGCGTGAGCGTGTAGGGAGTAATTGTTCCACTCGGCGGCGTTGACAGCACATGCCCAGTGCTCACCGTGTCCGAGGCGCACAGCGGGCATCGGTACCCGGCTGCTGCCCTCGGCTGCGTGTGAATGTGCTGGAGGCGCCCAGGTGAGCATAGAGGGAAGAGACGGCAGGGGTCACTCCAGAGGGGCTGGAGTCCTCCTGTGAGACACGCTTCTCCTTCCCGAAGGGCAGAATGCCACCTCGTGAGTCCTGCCTAGAAGCCTCCTTGGCACGGGGAGTAGCTTCTGGGCCCTGCTGTTTAACGGGCAGCCCTTTGCACGCGCCGGTTTTGGGCTCTGGCGGCAGTACCTAAGGGATCCTCCGAGCCAAGGATAGAGCCATTGAGGGCGCGATAATAGAGGGAGGAAAATTAATTGTCCTTAATTTGGCGTACATCCCAAAGACCTTCCCTGTGTTAGGAATTCAGAGTAGACTCCTAGGACGTGGGGCTGCAGGCGTTTGTGCTCCTTCCCTTCTCCCTGATCAGTGCCTTGCTGGTAGAGTTGGGTCAGCTGGCTGCCCTGTCCCCTCTGTGCACCCTCACTTCTGTCGCCCAGGGAAGGCTTAGCAGGTGTTATGGAGAGGTCTCAGTCTGAGAGGAACTAGACCGGCGCCCCGGCAGGCTAGGATGGCCCTGGCAGTCCCACTCGCCCCCAGCTGCCGGGGAGAACGGGAAGGGTGGTAGAGGAGCCCCGGGCCTCAGGCCCTGCCTGGACCTGCCTGTGAAAGCAAGTGGTAGCAGAGCCGATGGAAAACTGTTCCCCTGCTTGGTGCGCCCTGAGTCCTGCCTCATTTCCATCTTCTCTTTTCTTGTCGCTGTTTAAATTTTCCTCTTAAAAATCAGAGCTGAAAGTTAGGACTCTGTGGGGTCACATGTATAGCCACAGAGACTCTCGAGTCACACCTGGAATTTGCAGGGCTGCAGGTCCTGCCAGTACCGGGAGGCTGGGGAGGTAAAGCCGTGCTGGGCGTCCTGCTGCTCGCCTTTCAGACCCCATCTCCTGATGGGGCTGCAGCCCCTCGGGATGACCCTGGCCACTGGAGCCTTGGCAGAGAACCCCCAGGGTCTGGCGCCAGACAGAGGGATGTCTTGCTTCTGCCTACGAGGGCTCCTCCAGCTTTCTCTCCTGCCTGCCCCTCACCCCTGGCAGCCCCCCTGGGCCTCGGAGGGTTTTCAGGCAGGACAGCGCTGCCATCCTTCACTTCTTTGCCTCTGAGAATGCCACGTGCCTCTTCCCTGGCACAGGAGCCTGACCTCAGCACATATCCCCTCACACCCACCTTGTGCCAGGCCTGCGGGAGGGAGGTGCGGAGCCTTGCTAGTCTCCTGGTCCCCCGCCCCCCGCTGCAGAGCCCCACTCCGCCACCGGGAGACTGGCAGTGGACAGTGTTCCCCTCCCTCTGCTGGGCGCGCCCGGCGTCCACACTGGCCGGGAGGCTGTGGGGAGCTCACACGGCCTGGGGTTTCCTCTGGGGGAAGGGCCTCCTGCCCACCCACCCTGGCCATGGTACCTGTCTGCCCCAGTGGCTCAGCCCTCGCTGGTTACAGTAATGTCAGCTAACATTCATTGGCTGCAGATTCTTTGTCAGACCCTCTCCTGCACCTCACGCGTATTATCCGATGCCCTCGCGGTAGCTGTACAAGAAAGGTGCTTGAACCCCCTTTTCAGATAAAATCGGAGCCATGGAGAGGACCTGTCACACACCGAGGTCCCAGCTGGCCAGCGGTGGGGGTGAGAGTCCTTCGTGGTCTGCATTAGTCTGGACCCTGTGCTCCCAGACCCTTTGCTTCCACGGGTGGGGAGACCCTCAGGGCTGGCACAGGAGTCCCTGTGCAGGGGGTGCTGCTGACCCCTGGAAGGGCCTCCTGTGAGCCGGGAGACACAGCTGGGGAGGGGTTTTTCCCCATTCCTCCCCCGCCCCCGTGCACTTTTGGTGTTTCAGAGCTTCTTCATTGCCTTAGCCTGCACATGCTCAGACATGGACTACAGGCCTGAGTCTGGACCCTAGGTCAGGACGGAGCGAGGGGGGAGGGTCAGGGTCACAGCCACCGTAGTGACTGGGTCAGAGTCAGGGGTCAGGGGTCGCAGGTGGCTCGTTGGCTGGGTCGGGGCATTCAGAGTCAGAGCCAGAACCCAGTTCGTGACGTGGGGCTCTACTACACGGTGGAGCGGAAGGCTGGATGTAGGTAGTAGCCGGAGCAGAGAGGGGCTATGGGTGCTGGACTGTTCAGGGGCCTCTGGGGGTGTGTGGCTGCTGATGCCTCCGGGGGCACTTTCTGCTATGACCAGGAGAGCATCACTCCTCATTTTTCCCAGGACCCAGAGAGAGAAGTGCTGACATCCTCCATCTGAGGCACCGCCTCAGGGTGGGCCCCACTGCCGTCCTGGCCCTTGAAGGGTCAGCCTGGGCATGGGCATGCAGGACTCTGCTTAGAAGTCTGGGATCCGGGAGAGAAGAACCTTGAATCCTGAGGATCCCAACAAACCTGGGAGTCAGGGGGTCCTAGCCCTCACATGCACATCTTCTCTCTGCCCACAGAGGACCAGCTGCCCCCCGGGTTCCCCTCCATCGACATGGGGCCCCAGCTGAAGGTGGTGGAGAAAGCACGCACGGCCACCATGTTGTGTGCAGCAGGCGGGAATCCAGACCCCGAGATCTCGTGGTTCAAGGACTTCCTCCCCGTCGATCCCGCCACGAGCAATGGGCGCATCAAGCAGCTGCGTTCAGGTGAGCAGGGGGCTGCACAGACGGGAGGGGAGGTGTGGGGCCCACACCCAGCACAGCCTTCCTGCTTGGGCTTGGATGCCTGGGAGCCGCAGGAGGCCTCAGCCTGGGGGCGACCCTCCAGGGCTGAGCAGAGGGCACCCCGTGGGTGGGCCAGATCTTGCTCTAGATCCACCTGGCCCAGGAAGAGAGCCTGGCAGTGAGGGCTAGTCCTTGGTGGTTTTTTACCATCTGGGATGGTCCGACCCCAGAGTGCAGGCCAGCTCACTCCTCGGGGCATGTGTGTCGTGCCCAGCCTGGTGTCGGGTTCTGTGACGTTGTCCTGAGGATGTTCGTCCCCACCCTCCCTGCAGCCCGGCCTGAGAGGGGGCCTGGAGGGTGCTTCTCTTAGCTTCTCCAGACGGCGGGAAAGGGGCCAAAGATACCGGATTCCTCAGGCTTCAAAAGGCTGGACTTCAGAGCTTGGGACCAGGGGGAGTTGCTGCCATCCCTCGGCCACGGTGGCCACCGGTCTTCTCTAGATGTCTCAGTACAGCCAGCGTGCAGCCCTCAGAGCAAGGATACCGTCTTGACCGGGCGGGAGGTGTCGCCCCACTGATCGATCTGCCCGTGAGGCTCCCGCCAGGATAATTGATTCAGTTTTTGTGAGTACGGAGCAGGCGGGAAAGGAGACTTAGGATCAGCTTGGCTGCACTCTGCATCTGATGCCAGCATGGCTGGACCAGTAGGCCTTTGTCCAGAGTCCTCCTGCTAGCTGCGGGATGGGGCACTCAGGTGGGATGGCCAGTGCCGGCCAGAGCCCCGGCTTCACCTCGGCTGTGATGTCAACCCTGTAAAGGCGGACATGACTCTGCTCCTTTCAGGATCTGCTGGCTTCAGGCACACCTGCCTCTCCCTGGGGTGCCAGCCCCTCCCCACCAGCTCCCACCTGGTGGACACCCCCTCAGTGCCCAGGGAGGAGGGAGAGATGATGTACCCAGCAGGGGCAGGGTTCTGGCCCCAGCCACGGCCGCCTGAGACAGCCTACGAAGTGTTAGCTCATTTAATTTAATTAAAACTCAACAAGATGGAGGCAGCTGTAGCGCAGTTAATTAAAACAGTCATAATCAAGGCAGGAAACAGTCCGGCTGCATGTGCAGCCGTTGCCCAGCGCTGCCCAGTGGCCGGCACGGTTCGGCTCCTCTGTTCCCCCGCCCTCCCCCAGGCAGGCTCCCCCAGCAGCCAGATGGTCCTCCCCTCAGGCCTGGCCTCCACCCCGAATGGCCCTGGCTGTCCGTGGCAGCAGTGCTGGGAAGGCACGCTGTCTCGCGCTCGCTCATCAAGTATTTATGTGGCGCTCACTGGGGGTGGGGGGGGCGCCTGTGCCGCCCATTCACTGCCCCGGGAGTTGGCTCCCACCCAGCACTCCGCCCAGGGCCGCTCAGGCCACAGCCTCCGTGTGTCTCAGCAGCAGTCCACACTCCTCCCCCCTGCTTGACCACTCCCTCCCAGGGCTCCCTGGCTTTCCTCTGTCTGCCCCACAGCCCCCTCCTGCTCTGCTTGTTCCTCCAGCCAGGAAGTGGGCTAGCCCTGCCCTCGCCCCCTGGACAGAGCCTTCCCCTTGGGTCTGCTCACCCGCTCCTGTAGCTTCAGGTACCCACTCCACTCCAGCAGCTCCCAGACCTGTCCCTCCAACCCAGACGTCTTGCCTGTGCTCTAGACCAAAAAATGTATCTGCCTCCTGGGCATCACCCTGACCCTGATGAGCGATGACTCCTTCCCGAACAGCCACACCCTTCTCCCCCTGCTGACCCTCTCTCTGTGAGTGGCAGCCTCCCCACCTGAAACCCTGGCTCCGCCTCCAGTAAGGAACCACCAGCTCCTCTTGTCTGGGGCAACTCCCAGGTCGGTGCCCTTTTCTCCTTGCATTGCCTGCGTTGGCCATGTCCCAGGTCACCAAACACTGCTCTCCCCGCCTTCAGGGAGTCCCTCAGTCTCCCCTGGAGTCCCTCCTCCAGTGGCCGTCAGAGTCTCCTGCTCGCGTCCCTCTGCTCTGACACCCTCGTCGCCTGCACAGGCAGCAGGCACGTGCCCCGAACAAGACACACGCAGCCCTCCTGTGTCTTCCTCTGCTCACACCTGCAGCTTTGTCTCCGTGGGTCCCGGCTGCACCGCTGACAGGCCCTGTGGCCTCAGTGAGGTTATTTAACTTCGCGGAGCTTCAGCGTTTTCATCTTCAGAAAGGAGTTGCAGTAAACTCTCAGTGAGACAGCGGCAGTCAGAGCTTCAGTTCGCTGCCTGGCATACGGTGAGGGCTCCGGGGTCACGGCTCCTGTTACTGCTAGCCGCGCCCCATTTGCACTGAGCCGCCTGACCCCATCCCCCGTCTGCTTCACCACAATATACAGCCCCACCTTTCTCTGCCCCAGACCTACTCCTTTAGAACTCATCCCACTCTAATTTTTACCATCTGGCTCCAGCTCTGCTCACCTAGGCTGAGCGCGCCTTATAGGGAGGGCCAGGGTTTGGCTCCCGCTAGGAGCGCCCCCCCCGCCCAGTGCCCTGCACAAGCCCAGCTATAGGAAGGTATCTCTGAGCCCTTGCTGATGAATTACTTCGTGAGTGTGACCTTCGGACCCTGTACCTGCAGACCGATGTCCACTCCTTCTGCTTCCCAGGTGCAGGAAAGACCTCTTTGTTAGACCTTTTCTGCCCCCGGGCAGCTGTGATCCCAGGGTTGCAGGCCCAAAACACAGCCGCCAGGATGGGACCAGATGGCACCCGAAGGGACTCGGTCATCTCACCTCCAGGTGGAGGTAACGAACAGGACTCCCCCGTCACGGCCTGATCTTGGCCCCCGGCCCCAATCCCAGTAGCTGCTGCCCTGCTCCTGTTACCGTTTCAGAATGTGCTGGGCTCTCCCATGCATATTTACAGGGATGTCCCTTCGTATGGTGAAAGCAGCCCCCAGGCGCTCGGCTGTGTTACGGGGGCTTTCACGGTTTACGCACCGCTGACAGTTTACAAAGCGCTTCCCTGCCTTTGGTTGCACTGGATTCTCCTGCAGCCCTGAGAAGTAGGACAAGCTCCGATTACCATGCCCACTCTACAGCTGAGTTAAGGGAGTCCCCTGGGGTCACACGTGGAGGTGCAGGGCTAGGGAGCTTCCCCGTGAGGCCCACCAGGAGCCTTCTGGTGTCACCTGTGCAGAAACGGGGCCTGGGGAACGGCTGGGCTCTGCGAGGGCTGCAGAGCTGCTCGGTCCCATTCTGTCCAGACTTCAGCCCCTCCCCCCAGTGCCCAAAACTCTTCAGGTATCTCTGGGCGCTGCCACAACACATGTCACCAGGGTGTGGCAGATGGCGGTGCGTGCCCAGGTGTGAGCTCTGCTCCACAGGCACGTTCCTCATTGAAGTGGTGTGACCTGCTGCAGCAACACGAGCCTCTTGGGGAATTTGAACTTGAGAGCCAGGGTGGGCCCAGGGGGAATGGGACAGGCTCAGAGAGAGTGGAGGTCGAGTCAGGAGCAGGCAGGGTCCCTGGAGCAGTGAGTGGGGGCTCACCTTTCAAACAGGGCTCCAAGCCACTGCCGGGTCCCGAGAGGAACTGTCGCCCTGTGCTCTGCCAGCCAGGACGGAGCCCCGAGGAGACCTCCTGTGCTCCACTCATCCTGGTGGCCGGAGTGTGTGAGCTGCCCTTCCCGTCACAGTTCACGCATCGAGGACAATGTAACACCGTAGGGCCATCTCCTTCCACACCCCCCAGCACCTGAGCCAAGACTGCAGGGCCTGGAGCACAGATGCCAACATCTGGCTGCCAGAGGAAGCCCGCTGGCCCCAGCAGATGGGACCCAGACAGGGGTGCAGAGCAGTGCCTGGAGTGGGCCTCAGGCCTGCAGCCCCCACTCCGTTGGCCGGCCCCAGCTCTGACGGGGAGAGCCTGCCCCCCAGCTCCGTCCTGCCACCCTCCGGGTCTGCCAGGAGGATGTGCCGTCGGCACGTGGTCACAGCTGCCCTTTGGCCTAAGCACACCGACACCTCTCATGGGCAGGGCCGACTCCGGGGCTCCCTCAGTCTCTCACAGCCACCTCTTATAATGGAAAAGGCAAACCCTCACTTCAGTTTGACGGGGAGGTGGCTGTTCTGAGATGCCCAGGGACTCATTGAGCGGCAGGTCAGGTTTCAGAAGAGCTGAGGCCGGAAGCTGGGGTCCCAGACCTGGGCCGCTCACCCTGCGCCCTCCCAGACCAGGCCAGGCCCGGCCCCAGGAGTAGATCGGCGGTTGTCAACTTTCTGGTCTCAGGACCTCTGATTGTAAATAGCAGAGGGCCCCAAAGAGCTTTCGCTTTACGTTTTTATCTATCAATATTTACTATGTTAGATATTAAGATGAAGAAGATCTTAAATATTTATTAATCTACTTTAAAATAACTTAAAACCCCATTACATGTTAATGAAAAGTAATCATATTCTCTAAAACAAAACATTTACTGGAAAAGAGAGCGGCGTTGTTTTACATTTTTATAAATCTTTTAAAATTTTGGGCTTGCTAGCAGACGGTGGGATTCTCCTGGCGCTTCTGCGTTCAGTCAGGTGCTGACCACCCAGCACGGAGCTTGCGGGAAACCCCACTGCGTCCGAGGGAACAAAGTGAGAAAGGCAGGTAGTTTCTTAGTATGATGAAAATTGGCGTGGCCTTGTGGACCCTCTGAGAGGGTCTTGGGGACAGTGAAGGTCCCTGGACGGAGCTTTGAGAGTCACGGTGGTAGTTCTTTCTAGACAGTCTCTCTGCACCCCTCCCACACCCCGCACATCCCCTTCAGGTCCCAACAAGCTGCCTGTGCCCCGTCTCCAGCTTCTGTGTCTGCAGGAGGTAGGCAGCCTAGTCCAGTGGGGCTGCGTGCCAGACACACTGGGTCGCTTCCTGCTACTTCACTCAAAAGCTGTGTGACCTTTGGGCTTTGGACACGTGGTGCTTCTCAACCTCTGTTTCCTCGTTTCTGCGTGGAGATGGGTCATTCCTCCCGGGCCGGTGTCATCAGGTGCAAGGGGATGGTGGTCAGTGTTTGTCTCCTGGCACACGTCCCTCCCCAGCGGTGGACAGAGAGGGGCAGGGGAGACGGTGTTTGGCCTGGGCCCATCCCCAAGCTGCTCGCGCCTCGGGTGAGGTGGCGGTGGGAGAGAGGTGTGAGCGCTGCCTTGGAGAGGCCCCAGTGGGAAAGGAGCCTGCTCAGACCTCACCCTTGCCCTGCCCCAGGCACTTGGGGGGTGAGCACTTGGCCCTCTCAGCTGCTGCTCCTCAGGATTACCGACCAGAGGAGGGGTGGGCACTGCCTCTGGCTCTCGCTGTCAGGGTGGGGAGAAGCTGCTCAGCGGAGTCGAGCGGTCTGCACAGGGAGTCTGCCGCTAGGTTGT
The DNA here is from genome assembly GCA_004026765.1 of Micronycteris hirsuta. Lineage (NCBI taxonomy): Eukaryota > Metazoa > Chordata > Mammalia > Chiroptera > Phyllostomidae > Micronycteris > Micronycteris hirsuta. The sequence continues at coordinate 115,090 of PVJI01000740.1, read as the reverse complement.
GAGTTTGGCCCCCACGCACGGCAGGCTGGGCCAGTGTATGTGTTCAGAGAGACCTGGTCTGGTGGTCGCCTATGGTGAGCCCTCCTTTTTGCCCTTTCTTCTGTCTGCCTAAATGCCCTGGTTTGTTTTGGTAAGTGCCTTGTTTTGAAATCTACCCACCTGTGGATTAGGGCGGCCCTGCGGGGTGGGGTTGCCCCCTCTTTTCTTCACCTCCCCGCTTCCGTCGGCCTCAGCCAGTGGGGTCTGCAGCAGCCCCGACTCGCCGCCTGATGCCCAGCACCCCGGCCCCGCTGAGCCCCGCCCCACAGTCCCCCTCCTCAGAGCAGTGCCAGTGGCCTGGGGGACACAGCCTCACCCACACGCAGCCCGGTGCCCACACACACAAGACCTGCGTCGGCCTAACTCAGGCCTCGACTTCTCCACGTATTTAAGGCCCTTTTCTCGTGTTTTATTTTATCTGATCGGCTTTTTGTGGCTTTCCTTCCTTTTGTACTAATGCTTCTCTCTGATCTTATTTGCATTCAAATTACCTCGCCAGGTGGTTCACCAATTAGAGGTAAGAATGCTGTCCGTGCATCTCGCCACGCCACGCCTCGCCACTGCTGTCACCACCACTCCATCCCGTCCAGTCCGTCACCTCCCCCATCCCCATCCCGACCTCTCCAGCCTCATCTCCAGCTCTGGCCCCCTCAACGCCACCAGCCACTACACACATCCACTCTCGGTCATTCCCTCCTGTGGACTCATCCATTGCAAGTCTGGACTGTGAAGAGACCTAGCTGAACCCCACCTTGGGGACAGCAAGCCCTATTGCCCAGGCCTCCTAGGCTAGCCCCACGGAAGGGACCCGCTGGCTCCTGCAGTGCAGCCAAGTGCGGGTCCCCAAGGCTGGCCACAGAGGGAGAGTCTTCCTATGAGGTGGGGGAGCTTGACGAAGCCTTGCCTTTCCTCTCGAGAACTCCTTTGCTTTGGGGCCCTCAGTTATTACTTAACTCCACTTTAACATCCTGGCCCTGTGGTAAAATGAGGACCATCCACAAATGCCTCAGCCCGGCAAACACTAGGAGGAACGTGTAGTTAAGACTTCAGTGTAGAGGGTGAGGTGGCAGCTGAGAACTACAGGGTCCTGTGTGACTCGACCCTCTGACCTACTAACCCCTGGCTGTTTTCGTGCAGAAGCCCTGCAGCCTTGAGGCTCAAAGCCCAGATTCTGGACTCAAAGATCCAGGTGCAAGTGTGACTCACCACCTGTGTGACCTTCAGAAAATCAGTTCATCTCTCAGCAGTCTGTGGCCCCCTCTTTATACTGGGGCCGAAGCCCCACCTCACGGGGCTGAGGATTAGAGGAGGGGATAAGGGCTTGGGTAGTGCCTGGGGCAGCAGACACGCTCTGGAACGGTTGTTTCTGTGCTGTCTTCATTCACATCGCTTTCTCCCCGCCTTCCGGGTGTCCTCGGGCACATCTAGAGTTCAGGGCCAGGGTGGTCTCAGGACAGAAGTTGGGTCTGGGAGGAGCAGCTGCCGCCCTGTGGAGGCTGGTTCCAGTTCGGGGGGTTTCTGTGTGCCCCCAAAACACAGATAGGCTCAGGGTCTGTGCTGGGGCCCCGACCAGCCCTGGCTGCTGGGGCCGGGGAGCCTCCTCTCCCGCAGGGATCCCCACCCCAGGCACCACTTCCTGTTCCTGTCTGTGGCACCATCCCCCCCAGCTGAGCTGAGCTTAGTGCAGCCCCCAGCCAGGGATGTGACCCCCACCTGTTTGAATGAATGTTTTCTGTAACAGCGTCCATCCATCCCATGAACATGACCTATTGGGTGCCCGTTGGGCTGCTCTCCCAGGAGAAGGGTGTTTGGCATGTGCCCTGGGCCCTCTCGCTCCCTGATGCCCAGTGAAGCTGGGACCGCAGAGCAGTCCAGCCCTTTACCTGCAGCGGGGTTGAGCCTGCGAAGCCCCTTCCCCATCTCCATCTCCCAAGCCCCTGGGTGTTCACAGCGCCTCCTGCTGCCCCAGGTCTGGGGCATGGTAGAATGGTGTCAGGCGGTGATGGGACTGCAGCTTGGACCTGTCGGGGGGGACCTGTGACCCGTGGGCTGTGAGAGTGTAGCTTGGAACTCTTCCTGTGGCCCCTGTCCAGCCCCGTCAGGTGGGGGCCAGCAGGTTCTCTGGGTCCTAGGTGGGTATGGCCATCAGCCGCCCTGGGTCCTGCGGGGAGTGGGCTGTTAGGGTCACTCTAGCTGTCCTGTGCAGGCGGTGTTTTCTGTCAGGCCGTGTCCGGTGGGGTTAACTGTCCATTGGGCTGTCCTGTGGGCGTGGTTGTCTCGGCTTGTTCCAGGGAAGTGGTATTGCCTGTGCCCCAGGGTGTCACTGGTGTAGGCAGCTGACCAGTGTGCCCCCGAGCAGTTTATTCGTGTGTTGGTTGCCAGGACCTGGGGAGTGGCCAAGTCACATGGTTCTGCTCCCCACCACCACCACCCTCGCCTTGGGCTCCCCTACCTGGCCTGGACCTACCAGGACTGGTCCCAAGCCCAGGATCCCTCTACCCTCTGTGAGGGTCCTTTTCAGCTGCCCACCCCCCAATCCTGGCTCCTGTCTGTCCGCCTGCGGCCAGAGCAGCCCCTCAGGGCGCCGGCCTGAGTGGGAGCTGCAGCCTCCATTAGCCTCCTGAATTATGCAGGAGCCGTGGTGGGTCGAAGCACTTTAGCAGGACCAGGCTGAGGAGAGGAGCCGGAATGGGTGGGGCTAGTGGGGTGGGGGTGGGGCAGGAGGGGAGGATGGGTGCTGTGAGTCCAGGCTGCTGGGCACCAGGCCCCCAAGGCAAGCACCTTCCTTCCTGTGGGGCTCTGGTGGGTGGCAGGTTCCCAGGTTCCTGCCCGCTGCGGGCATTGCATGCTTGCATGTCCCAGACCAGCAGGTCTGCCGGCTGCTTCCACCCACGCCTGGCTCCATGTGGCCTGGCACAGCCGGAGCATTAATGGGGATGCTCACTGATAAACAGGCTCCAACTGACCGGAGCGTGGTAGACACTCAGTGAAGCTGGAGACTGGGGCTAGAGCCCCTGGCAGAACTGGCAGGCCCCACTGTGCTTTGGGACAGGGTGGGCTTGGGCTCCAGAGCACAACCCTTGGCTCTAGCCAGGAGGCCACTGGGCTAGTCAGTGAGAGCTTCCTGGAGGCAGCACTGACTCTGGGGTGTGGCCTCGATGTCTGCACGTCTGGTCAACTCAAGCCACAAATGTCATTGAGACTCCTTCCGGTGTTCCAGGCCTGAGCTTTGTCTTCCTGTCCCCACAGGTGCCTTGCAGATTGAGAGCAGTGAGGAGTCGGACCAAGGCAAGTACGAGTGTGTGGCGACCAACTCTGCAGGCACACGCTACTCAGCCCCCGCTAACCTGTATGTGCGAGGTAAGGACTTGGCAGGGCAGGGCCTGGCCTGTCTCTGTGGAGCAGAGCTGCCCCTGCTGGGTGTGGACACACAGGGGGTGGCGGGGGCTGCCCTGGGCCCGGTCTCTCCTTCCCGCCTCTTTCTGCAGCAGTCATAGCGGCAGCACCTCCTGCCGGGCATGCTCCTCCTGTCCCCGCTACTCTGCCTTCCTTCCTGCAGGCCCTTTGGGAAGGGCTGCCTAGCCACTCTTGGGAGCATTTGTATCTCTTGTAGGTCCTGCTGGGCCCAGAGCCCCAAGGGAGTCCAGAACCTTCCAAGCAGACCTGTGTGTGAGCAGGCACACACATCTGTGTGTAAATGTGTGTCTACCTGCCTAGTCTCCCTTGAGTCTGTCCTGCCCTCCTCTCAGCAGGGCGGGCTCCTGGCCAGGTGTGGTTGCCCTCTGGTCAGGTCTGCCTGGCGCCTTCCTGGAGGGGAAGCCCGCTGTGCTCTGTCACCAGCCAGGACCCTTTGCAGAGGGTCTGGCTGAGGCAGCCCTGCAGGTGAGCACCTACCACATTCCGAGTGTTCTTTGCTGGGACTAAGTGTGTCGTGCATTTTCACAAGTCCAGGCACCCAGCAGAGGACCTGGAGACTGTTTTGGAGTGTCCAGGCCATGCTGTGCTCACAGCCCAAGGGCCACCGAAGCTGGCCGCCTGCCGCTCCCTGTGAACAGGCTGGGTGTGCTGTGCCTGGAGCCCAGGACAAGCCCTGGGAGCTCCTTCTACCCCACCCCCACTGTCCCCGCACTTGGCCCTCCTGCACAGATGGGCGTCATTAAAAGTGAAACCGGCTCCCTCAGGATTTGTAAAGGAAAGTGGATGCGACGTCCTTACAGTGATGATTTCATCACGTTAAGTGCTTAGCACAGCTTCACGGGGGTGTCCGCCTCTCTGCCCCGGCAGTGCCGAGGGCCCGTCAGTCCCAGCTCCTCTAGGATGGCTCTGCTGTGCTAGCCACCAGCTCTGTATCCCCAAACCCTGCTTGTGAGCGGGCTGCCCACAGAGAACTGCTCCCGCCCCCAGTACCAGCCTGCCCAACGGTCTGTCCTCCCCCCGCCCCCCAGCAGCATGGCTGCCTATTCCCCTCCAGGCCAGAGGGAGGCCCCTGCTGGGCACCAGCTATCAGGACCTCAGCTTCAGCCTCCAGACCAGTGTGGACTGTGGTCCAGGGTTTCTCAGCCTCGACACTACGGACATTCCAGGCTGAATAGCTGTCAGTTGCGTGGGGCTCTCCTGTGTATTGTAGTAGGGCGTTTAGCAGCATCCCCGGCCCACTGGGTGCCAGTAATGCCCCCTAGTCACAACAACCCAGCAAGTCTCCAGACCTTCCCTAGTGTCGCCTGGGGGTGTCCCCCCAGCTGAGAACTGCCCCGAATGGTCGGCATCCTGTGGGAAGTCATCTCTAGCCACCTCTGACCCTGGTCCACCAAGCTCAAGGCTGTGTCTCCTCCTCAGATTTGGCTTCAGTGTCTCCCTCTCATCCTGCCTCTCGTGCCCTAGACTCTCAGGGCTCCCGCTACCTCTCTGAGGCCGTGTGCTCGCTGCACTTAATCGGACAGCGAGTGTGAAGCTCCCGGCATGGCGCCGGGCGTGCAGGAAGTGCTCGGCAGGCGGTCGCCGCCGCCGCTGTCGGGACAGCACTGCTGGGAGACAGGCGCATCCTCCAGCTGCTCTGACTTTGCCCACAGCTCTACCCACGGTCCAGCAGGCCCAGGCGTGTGTGTGGACCTGGCTCTCCCTCACCATCTGACTCCCCACTCCGAGTGACTCACTCTCTCCTCCCGTCCACAGCGTCTCTCCTCCAGCTCTCAGGACCTCCTGCTGCCAGGGGCCAGGGCAAGGCCACACCCTCTGCAGAGCCCGCCCTACCTGCCCCTGACTTCTCCCCTTCTCTGTAGGGAGCTGGCCACTAGGCCACTGCTGTCTCTAAACAGGGTGATGTCGTCACAGCCTTTCTCCCCACAGGTGCCCAGACCAGCTCCTCACACTGTGGTGCCGTGCAGTGTGGGGCTTCCTCGGAGTGGCGGGGTTCTGGTGACTCGTGTGCCTGGTGGGCTTGTGGGCTGGGTGGGCCCTGACCCCAGCGCTCTGGGTCTTCCTGAGCCGTGGGGTGCGTGTGAGGCACGGGGGCCTGCCTGTGCCCCACTTCCACGCCACCCCGCCCCGCCCTTGGCGTCCCGGCACCTGCCCCGGGGGACTCAGCCCTGCCCACTGTGTCCTCCATGAGTCCTGAGTCTTTTGTGAGCGGTGTGGTCTGCGCGCCCGTGCGCGCCCGTGTGTGCCTGGGGCCCGAGTCTTGTCTCGTTTCCGTGCTGTGTGGGCAGATGAAGGTTGGCCTGTTTTTACTCTCTCTGTGTTTCTCCTTGTCTTTTTTTTATTCCCTCCTCATCCTCATCGCACTCTGCCATCAACCCAAACTCTCATCTCTCAGATCAGCGAGAAGGTTGGTCCTTTTCACTTCTTATCCATCTACAGTTCGCCCATCGATGGGATGCTCCCGTCAGTAGGGACCAGTGGGCGCGGCCAGCTCCCTAGGGCTCGCTCCAGCCAGGCCTGCCTGCCAGTCGGGCTCTGCTGTCTGTTGTCTGGGCCGGCAGGCGGGCAGGACCGGGGTGGGTGGGCATGCCCCCCGCACTGCATGTTTCTGCTGCTTGGGTCCCTGATAACACTTGCGTCTGCATGTCCCCTCAGCAGGGCTCCCCTGCAGGGGTGTTTGGGTGGGCATGGTGCATGGCACGCAGCTGCACTTCACCTTTGTGCCCAGGCCAGGCCAGCTGTCTGTTCCAGGTGGAGTTCAGGTGTGGCTGTGGGAACTGTAAGAGCAGAAATGCTTTGTGTGTACCTGTGGGCCTTCCACAACCCCCAGTCACTTCAGCTCCCCATCTGCCTGAGCTCAGCTGAAACCACTGAGAAGACAAAGGAAAAAGTCTTGTCTAGAACAAGCTCACCCCTCGAGATCCTGCAGCACAGGACAAAAGTCCTGCAGCATCAGCCCTGTCCTTGCCCCCAGCAGCCGCCCTGGTCTGCCTCCTGAGCTTTGTGTCCATGGCACAGGATGGGTGGTATCATGGCCCACTGAAGGCGTCCCCTACACTCTGTCGCTTCCTTCTCTGGCCAGATCCAAATGAAAAGCTTCCCACCTGCCCCAGGCCCCTCTCTCTGTCCAAGTCTCCCGGAGGGCTCACATTTCCTCAGCCCCTTGCTGGGTGCTGGGCATTCCGACCCAAGGGGCTCACCCCTTGAACAGGCATCTGCCACTTAGCGAGACCCACTTGGGAGCCACAGGTTGGAAAGGGCTTCCTGGAGACTCTGCTCCAACCCGTTCTAGAGCAGGCTCACACGGGGCCCTGTTCTCAGCCCCCTGCAGGGGCGAGCAGTTCTGTCTGTGCCCCGTGGTCTGAGTGGTCAGGAGAGGCTCGCCTGTCCACAGGGCTTTGGGCTGAGCCCCAGGGAGCAGAGCTGGGCTGCCTGGCCCGCTCTGTGTCATCTCTGTGGCTTGAGTTTCCTCCACGAGGGAGAGGGAGCCAGTTGGGAGGAGGGCTGTGGCCTCGGCTCAGATAACAGCCCTGAGCATCCATCCATATGCACTCCTGAGCTCTGGGGCATTTCGGTTACACTGTTTTGCTGACCGGGCGGATCTTCCCTGGGCATTCAGAGAACAGCCATCAGCAGAGACGGCCCAGGCTGCAGCTGCCTCCCACTGCGCCCCTTCCCCCCCTGCCCCCGGTCCCTTGTCCCTTCCCCACCCTCTCAGTGGTCCCACCAAAAATAAGCACGTACACAAATATTTAACGGGAAAGCAGAAATGAGTTTCTAAATATTCCGGGGGGATTTGCCGGGCTGGTAATTTGTTTGGCGCTGATAATTACATCTCACATTTTTCCAGCTTTACTTAAAACTGTGCGCCGAGCACGCCGGCATTTAATTACTGCTCTGCGGCAGCCACAAGGTTATTTATTAAAGAGTTATTTTATCTTGATACAGTGGATCCTGCCCCTGATCCCCTCCTTAACGTTGTGTTATTTTCATCAGAGAAATTTCCGCCAGTGAATGCAGATTGCGGGGCAGCTTCCCCTGCGATCAGGTTGTCACTCCCCTGAATGCCGGTGCCTCCGGGCGCCGCACCGCCCGATTATAGGGGCTGTCAGCGCAAATAATTAGACTTAAAAGTTACAGCTAAAATATAATCCAGAAATGGCAGGGCCCTGTTTTGGAAATTGTCTGTAAAATGCCAGCGCTCGGGGTGCACAGGGAACGGTAAGAGACCGGCACTGTCGGAGTGCAACATTAGACTCCGAAGCGCCTTTCTCCCTGCTCTGGTTTTCCCTTCCCTGCTGTTGCTTCTGTCAGCAGACTGAGTCCAGGGTGAGTGCCATCCCTTTTGGAGGCCTTGTGTCTGTGACAGCAGGAGCAACGACAGTGCAGCAGCTGCCGCGGCTGTGGGAAGGGGGCGGTTCTCCGGGCAGGTCCAGGATGCGTGGCCCCGCAGGCAGTGGCGATCCCGGGAGGTTGTCTCTCGCCTTGTAGCTGAAGCCCCTGAGAGTCAAAGGCCGCCCACCCAGCAGTTTCTGGGCTGGAGGCCCTTGCCTGGCGCTAGGGATGACCCTGAGGGTCACATCTTATCCTTAGTCCCTGGAGTTCTCCCTTCCACCTGCCTCTAGGAGGGGGAAACAAAGAAAAACAAAACTATTCTCAGTGTTAGCTCCCGAAGGTACTCCCTTGGCTTACAGTGGGCAGAGACCTTCTCCTCCGGGGACTGTTGGGGGTGAAGTCCAGTCAGCTCTCTCCACTGCTTAGGTTGGAATCCAGGGTTTACTGATCAAGGACCTATGTCCTTTTCCTGGGACTCTTTGCTCTTATGTTCAGGGACCCAGCCATGGACTGGGGCCAGGCTTGCTGCCGAGCTCTCTCATCTGACACAGGCTCTCCAGGTCCCACCCAGAACCAAGAAGCTTCAGGAGCTTCTCTTGGGAGTCTCCTGGGTCTCTCTTCTTCAGCCCTGTTGGCCAGGCTCTCACGGCGTGAGCGCCCCATCAGACAGGCCTACGTGTAGTACACGGATAAACGCGGGCGTGTCACTGAAAGTGTGTCTTAGCTGGTTCCTTATCTGTCATTGGAAGGTGATGGCTATGGAAACCCTTAGCACGGAGTAGGTGCTCAAGAGTGGTTTCCCTTCCCCAGGCTGCCATGAACGAAGAGCTGGGGCAGCCACTGGCTGACAGTAGAGGAAAGACTTGGTCAGTTAAGGCTGCTCCCTGTGTCTTTCTGCTCCAGCCTGGGCTGTGCCGGACCCTGCACACTCGGCAGGCCTGGGCCTGGCCTGCAAACAGACCTTTCTGCACCTCTGTCCCCCTGGCCCGCCCCTCAGGCCTAGCTCCAGAGGCCAGGGGTACCTACACCACCAGGCTGGGCTGTGCTTTCTGTGCCTCCTGACCTCACCTTTGTGCTGTTTGGGGGGGCGTGCTCACAGGGGTCTCTATTGTGGCTTCCTCTTGCCAGCCATTCTCTGGGGTCCACCTGTCCTCGGCCACACAGAGCTGCTCTACCTGTGACGTGCTGTTGTCCTTTGGTGTGGACTCCCAGCTTTAGGACAGATGACAGAAACCCACTTATTATCAGCTTAATCAAAACAAGGAAACTCTTGTCTTACCAAACTGAGAAATGGATATTGGTGTCAGGCAGAGCTGGATCCAGGTGTGTAAACAGTTTGGGTGGGCATTTGTCGTTGTCTCTTAGCTCTGCTCTCATCAGTCAGTTGACTGCTTCATGCTCAGCAGGGCCTCTTATGTTGTCCCGAGTCCCTCTAACATTAGCCACCGCCATAGAGAGAGAAGGTCCGCTATTCTAACCATTTTTGCAAAAGTCTAGACTGTATTATCCAGATCCGGGTCACATGCCTCACAGGGCAAGAATGGGATGGCTTCCCCGGAGGAAATGACGATGCCAGTTCTAAAAGGTAGAATGCTGCATGTCTATGAGACATGCAGAGGCCCCGTCCAGCCTAGGGACACATAGGGGAATGACCAAGCCCACAGCAGTGGTCATGCCTGGCCCGCTCAGGGCACTGGCGGGGCTCCAGTTCTGTCTGGAGGCCCCAGAGTGAGGTGGTGCAGGTGGAGCTGAGGCAGGGGCTAGGTAAGGTAGGTCGTGTGGTCGGGGCCGAGGAGTCACTCAGGAACCGTGCAGGAGTTCTTTAACAGGGAAGTGGAGAGAGCAGATTTGGGCCCGCTGTTTGTGGAGGGCCAGTCCTGGCAGCAGGCCTGGAGGACAGCAAGGCAGGAGGAGTAGTGAGGAACTCGATGCAGCAGTCCAGGGAAAGATGGTGGAGGCTTGGACTTTGGCAGTGTCGGTTGCCTGTGGATTTGGAGAGGAAGTGGTGGGTTTGAAAGATGCTGTAGGCAGTGTGTTAACAGGACCTGGTGGTTTGCTGTATGTCTGGTCTCTGTCCAGAGCTCGACCCCTGTGCAGGGAGATCAGAGGCTGGACTGGGTGGTCTCTGCTTTTGCTTCCAGCCCCAGTTCTGCGGTTTTAGGCTGCTCAAGCAGCAGAGTCTCAAACCTCCCATGGAGGCGCTCCTGATGGGGCACCACGGTCTTTTGCATGCCTGGGCTCCCCTACAAGGGTCCTCTGAGACCCGCACTCTCAGTGGTGCCTGCTGGTCACTTAGCCTGGCCGCCTGCCTTCTCCAGCCCTGTCTGCAGGGGTGCCCATGAAGGACACACCCCCACCTCTGCCCACCAGCCGCATGACCTGTCTGCACGCCGAGCATGCCTGCCCTCTCTCTGCATGTTCCGAATGTCTGTGCCAGGCTTGCAATTTTGGGGGGATCACCTGGCTGTACCTTTGATTGAGAAGCTCAGAGCAGCTTCTGACCTGGGGAGCCCAAGGCCGGAGGCTGTGGCCAGGCACAGCCACCCTCCCCCTTGAGATCCTCGTTCATTGGCGCGGAAAGCCGTCTGCTCGGCGCCCTCATCATGTTACTGCCATCGTCATGCCCATTCTGCCCGTGGCCCGCCCAGACCCGTTGCCCCTGCCCAGTCCCTCCTGGGAGGCAGCCCCTCCCCTTGGGTTCCTAGGCTGCGCCTTGAGCATGGCTGCAGTCTTGGCAGGCGGTCGTGCCACAGCCCTCAGCTCTTCTTTGGCCTGGAGGTGGAGGCTGTGACTGCAGAGAAGGTGGCCGTGTCGCTCCCAGACTGATCCTCTGCCCGGCCCCAGCCATGCTCCAAGGACCTTCCCCCTGGGATGCCTGCACTTCTCACTGGGGCCCCAGCTGGCCCCTCTGGAGACCCTTGTGGGGGGGATGTCAGGAGCAGGCACTGGAAGGTGACCTAGGCTGTGGCCCTGAGTAGGCCTGCCCTTTGCACTGAATCCCTGTTTGACCTTGGGCAGACAGGACTTTTCTGGGCCTCAGTTTCCTAGGCTGTCAAATGGGAGCTTGGTTGCAGAATCTCTTGTGTTCCAGACAGTCCCTGAGTGCAGGGGCTACTTCTATCCTGAAAGCGGGGTGGGAGGTGGTGAGCCAGGGCCCGGGGACTCCGCCCCTCCTGTCTCTGAGGTGGGCTTGACTCTGACAAGAGGGGCTTCCTGGATGAGGGGCCCCTGCCCTTCCATCCCCTGCGTCCTCTGCCCAGCCTGTGAGTGCTTCTCTCCCTCCTCCCGCAGTGCGCCGTGTGGCTCCTCGTTTCTCCATCCCTCCCACTAGCCAGGAGGTGATGCCGGGCGGCAGTGTGAACCTGACGTGCGTCGCAGTGGGGGCGCCCATGCCCTATGTGAAGTGGATGATGGGCGCCGAGGAACTCACCAAGGAGGACGAGATGCCGGTCGGCCGCAACGTGCTGGAGCTCAGCAATGTCATGCGTTCTGCCAACTACACCTGTGTGGCCATCTCTTCCCTGGGTATGATTGAGGCCACGGCCCAGGTCACAGTGAAAGGTGAGTGCCACGGGCAGGCCTTGTCGCAGAGCGCTGCTGGAGTCCCAGCGTGCCTGGCTGCCGTGGGGCCAGGCCAGGCCCAGTCTTGCCCTTTCCTGGATGCATTGGCTCGGGGGTCCTCCTGGCCCCTAGGGGCGGAGGGAGAGCATTCTCTCGTTCATAGTCTCAACAGTAATAGCTAGCAGGTACTGCGTCCTGGGGGCAGAGGCCATGCTGGGACGCACAGATTACATTGCTCAGCCTTAGTGTGGCCCTGGGAGGTAGGTACCCTTGTCCCCTTTTACAAGTTCAGGGACTGAGATGCAGGGTCACACAGAAATAATGATGGAGCCGGGACTTGAACCCTGGGGGTCTCATTCCACAGCACGCCCCTCTAACTACCACACAGCACGAGACCCTCAGGTTTCCCAGCCTCCTGGGAAGGAGGATGTAAAACAGCGTAAACAGTAACCGAGGGGCGTGTGGGCTCGCCGAGCCCTAGGATGAGCACACCTATGTGGCAGGCGCCCCTGGCCTCCCTGCTTCCGCTCTGCCTCCTCATTCTGCAGCTTGAGTGCTCTTTCCAGCATGCACAGCGAGAGTGTGTTTTTCCCTTTAAAGAAAGGGAGAGAGCCTTCCAGTGTCTGCCCCTGGCTTTAGGATAGAAACCAGGATCCTCACTGTGGTCTCCTCGCCGCTGCGCACCCCGCGCTGATGCGCTGGGCGCCTCTCCTAGCCCTGGCCGTTGCTGCCTCCATCTTGCTGTCCAAGTCTTAGCTCTGTGAGACCTTCCCTGGTCACCCCATTTAACGAGAGTCCCATGCTTTCTTTCCCATCTAGCACCCTGCTTTCCACTGTCCTTGCCCACACCAACATCATTATCAGCGTGTCAGTGGCTCGCTTCTCACGCTGGGATTTAAGCTCCATGCAAGCAGCACCCATCTGTGTGACATGGGCCCTGGCCCTAGCGTAGTGCCTGACACTCAGTGATTATTCATTCAGTGTTGGCTGTGGGCCTGGGACTTCTCTACCTGTAATCTCAGCCAAGCCACTGGCTCTGTGGGCCAGCAGCCCCGTCACTCTTTCCAAAATCCAGGGCCACTCCCCAAGGAAACACCTTCCCCTGCCCGGCCCCTGCTGCACACAGGCACTGACGGGTGAGCCCAGGCAGGCTGCAGAAGCGGGTCTCAGCCACAGCCTGCGTGCCTCCCGTCTCCGTGAGACCCGGGCAGGCAGTGTCTCGTCTGGGTCTGACGGGTAGATGAGTCACAGGGGCTGATGCGAAGATCCAGGCAGTCCCAGAAGTGATGTGGATAGGCACTAGATGATGCAAGGCCTCTGAGGTCACAGACAGGCACTATCCCCCACTGGGTGCCCTCAGAGGTCACCACATACTTTCCAGGCTATTCTTCAAGGTGGGCTGTGGAGGTCAACCATATTCTGGTTAGATGACCCCTGGGGTCATGACCCCAGGCAGCCCTGAGCCTCTTACTTTGTCCCCAGCTTTGCCGAAGCCTCCAATTGACCTTGTGGTGACAGAGACAACCGCCACCAGCGTCACCCTGACCTGGGACTCTGGGAACTCAGAGCCTGTGTCCTACTATGGCATTCAGTACCGTGCATCGGGCACAGAGGGCCCCTTTCAGGAGGTGGACGGGGTGGCCACCACTCGCTACAGCATCGGCGGCCTCAGCCCTTTTTCAGAATACATCTTCCGCGTGCTGGCAGTGAACAGCATCGGGCGAGGGCCGCCCAGCGAGGCTGTGCGGGCACGCACGGGGGAGCAGGCCCCCTCGAGCCCCCCGCGCCGCGTACAGGCACGCATGCTGAGCGCCAGCACCATGCTGGTGCAGTGGGAGCCGCCCGAGGAGCCCAATGGCCTGGTGCGGGGCTACCGCGTCTACTACTCTCCCGACTCCCGCCGCCCCCTGAGCGCCTGGCACAAGCACAACACAGACGCGGGGCTCCTCACCACCGTGGGCAGCCTGCTGCCCGGCATCACCTACAGCCTGCGTGTCCTGGCCTTCACCGCTGTGGGCGATGGGCCCCCCAGCCCCACCATCCAGGTCAAGACGCAGCAGGGAGGTAGGTGTGGGCAGCGTGCTCGCTGGACAGCCGTGGCAGCGCCGGGGGCGGGGACAGAGCGGTGGTAGCGCCTCCTTCCTCAGGCTGTGCCCCTGGGGGTTCGGCGAGGACAACGGCCTATGCTCCACGTGTGTGTGGTCACTCGGAACGCGGGCTAAGGGTGCGGGGGTGAGATCTGCCCTCCCCTGCTTCTTCCCCTGGGCGCCCCCACCCTTGGGGGCGTCAGCGGGGCTGACCGCACCTCGCCCGGGGTGTTGCAGTGCCCGCCCAGCCGGCGGACTTCCAGGCCGAGGCGGAGTCCGACACCAGGGTGCAGCTCTCGTGGCTGCTGCCGCCGCAGGAGCGGATCATCAAGTACGAGCTGGTGTACTGGGCCGCGGAGGACGAGGGCCAGCAGGTGAGCGCGCAGCGGGGGCGGCGGGGGTGGGGCCTCTCCTGGGCCCTCAGGGGCTGTGCTGGGCCCACCCGGTCAGCCTGTCTGGGTTTCTGTGGCCCCTGGGGTTCTCCTTGGGACTCTGTGGCTCATGCAGCCTTTATGGCTCCTAGTCTTTGTGACTCTGTGCTGAGGGCAGCATCACTATGTCTGTCCTTGAGCCTCCCAGGTTCTGTCGCTCACGTAGCACTGGCAGAGCCCTGCAGTTCCCCTGGGGCTGTGGGTCCCTTGTGCGGGCCAGGTGTCCAGTGGCATAGAGGCAGCCCTGGAGCCACGGTGGCTCCCGAGGGGTCAGCTGTGCCTCGTGCTGGGGGACAGCTTCTGAGTGACCTTTGTTTGAGGTCAGCGCAGTCAGTGAGTGCTCCCTGCTCTTCCAGCACAAGGTGACCTTCGACCCCACCTCCTCCTACATCCTGGAGGACTTGAAGCCTGACACGCTGTACCACTTCCAGCTGGCCGCCCGCTCTGAGATGGGGGTGGGCGTCTTCACCCCCACCATTGAGGCCCGCACTGCACAGTCCAGTAAGTGTCTTCGGAAACTGCCTTGTGCCGCAGCTGGGCTGGGACACAGACACACACACCCCCTCCCCCGTGCCCAGGCAGGCGGCCAGGTCCGCTGGGCCCTGCACTAGACTCTGGTCTGGGCTCCAGGTCTGGACCCATAGAGAGGGACAGGTAAGTGCCCTCTAGTCCGCGTCCAGGCAGCTATTGCACTCACTGCTCCCTGCCTGACTTCTGTCCCCACTATGCCCCCCACCCCGCCCAGGTAAGTTCTGTGTCTGTGGCTCATCTCCTTCTTCCACCCGCCTCTGTGCTGGTCGCACCAGCTGACCAGACCATCCTCAGCGGTGGGACCACCACACTCACTGTTCCCCAGACCTGCTTTGGCAGCCATTGCCCTCCCTGAACCCCGCATCTCATCTCCCCATCGCCCATGTTCCCGCCCTCATGCCCTGCACCGTGAATGTGTGTGAGCCATGCAGTCACACCAAGCTCAGTGCCCACAGAGCACGCCTGTTAGGGTGAGACCATGTGACTGGGCGTGTCCATGTGCCTGCACTGTGGCCGTCTGTCTGTGGGGCTGTTCACGAGGCTGTTGTGTGATAACTTGTGTGTTGTACGCTGCACGTGTGCGACTGGTGTTGTGAGTGTGTGTCACCATGTCCGAGCACCTGGCCACGCGGCTCCTGCAGGTGTGGTCAGTGAGTCTCTATGCCCCTACCATTGGGTCTGTTAAGCTCTTCTTTTTTTTTTTTTAAGGTTTTATTATTTTTAGAGAGAGGAGAAGGCGGGGGGAGAGACGTTGATGTGTGATTGCCTGTCGTGTGCCCCTCACTGGGGACCTGACCTGTGACCCAGGCATGTGTCCTGACTGGGAATAGAACTGGCGACCCTTTGGCTCTCAGGCCAGTGCTCAGTCCACTGAGCACACCAGCCAGGGCTCAGTCTGTTAATCTCTT
Source organism: Micronycteris hirsuta (assembly GCA_004026765.1). Taxonomy (NCBI): domain Eukaryota; kingdom Metazoa; phylum Chordata; class Mammalia; order Chiroptera; family Phyllostomidae; genus Micronycteris; species Micronycteris hirsuta. The sequence goes on along the minus strand of PVJI01000740.1, from coordinate 99,781 downwards.
CTTAGGCTTGGGGCTCAGCAAGTGTGTCTTTGGGCACCTGACCCACGACCTTGTCTGTGGGTCTCTGCAGCTCTCACTGTCTGATCACGCGACCACAGCAGACCACTGTCCGTGAGCATCATGTGCTGAGAGTGCAGGGGGTATGTGGCTGGGTGGGGTCATGGGTTGAGACGGGAAGCGCGTGTGATGGCCTTAAAGCACGGCAGCATCCGTGAGGTGGCCCGTGCCACAGCGACTGTGCTAGTGTGCCAGTGATGTCGGGAAGCCGCATGTGACCTCATGTTCACGACTTCATTCCACACGCAGCTCTTGCGCACCTGCTGGGCGCCAGGCCCCATGCACACTGTGGGGCTGGCAGCATGCCCCTGACACAGCCTCTGCCCATGGGAGTCCTAGTCCAGTGGGCACACAACCCTTAAACCTGCAATTATCCAAATGAGCTTTTAATTACATCTGTGTGAAGTGCCGTAGAGGAGACAGACAGTGGAGAGATGATAGGACGGGAACCTCATCTGGTCTGGGGTCAGGGAGGACTTCCCGGCATGACACAGAGGCCTCAGGGAGGGGTCAGCAGGTGCCCAGGGCCTGAAGGTGCTTGGTTGTGGCCAGGGGCAAGCCACGGACCAACGTGGCTGGAGCAGCCACCTGCCCACAGGGGCAAGGGACAGGTGGGAGAGCTGATGCTGCTGCGTGCGAAGGCAGCAGGCGAGGAGGCTGTATGGGAATCTAGGCAAAAGAGCCGCTCGGGTGAGACGGTGGCGGCGGCTGTGGGAGCTCTCTGGGGTGCAGACTGCTCGGGACTCGGTGACAGATGAGGTGCGGGGGCTGAGGGAGACGGAAGCGTCAGGTGGACCCTGTGTTTCTGATGTATAGACCTGGGAGGAGGGTGGTGGCTCTCCTGACCGTAGGAAAGGGGACAGAAGCAGGACCCAAGCTCAGGTGCTGTTCTCCACCTGCATGGTGATGCTTGACAGGCTGCCGGAAGCCAGGGTCTCCACTGAGGTGAAGGACCCTGGGGGGGATGGCCAGAGACAGGAGGAGGTCCCGGAGCGGGGGTGTGGAGATTGGAAGAAGAGAGTTTGAAGAAGCAGACCAGGTGTTGATGCTGAGAGGTCAGGGCCAGAGGAACGCGCAGTGTCTGCTGGAGTTCAGAACTTGGAGGAATGAATGGGCCTGGATGAGAGTTTTGATGGCATGAGGACTGATGCAAGGCATGATGGGAGGCAAGGAAGGAGGGACAGAAAGCTTGGACGTTGGATGTTTAGCGGGGGAGAGGAGATGACATCCTGCCATCACATGCCGAGGCACAGGGTTTGTCTTTTCAGGTGGGAAAGTCTTGGACATATTTAAGTGCTACAAGGAAGGAGTCAATAGAGTGACATAGAAAATACAGAGAAGAAGGGCCATGGGAGGCTCAGGAAGGGAAGGGGCAGAGCACGGGTGACAGGAGTGACGGGCCTGGGACAGGAGAGTGCAGTCCTCCCTTCTGGGCCAGGGGGGCGGCGGCGGGGAGAAGAGAATCGGTGTTAATGCAGATCTGTTGGTGGGTTTGGTAGCAAGAGATGGGGGGAGCTGCTTTGGGGAAGCTCTGATTTTCTCTGCGAAGCAGGAGACATGTCATGTGCTGAGGAAGGGAGGCAAGGGGAGCTGGAGGTTTGAGAAGCATGGAGGAGCTGGAACCTCTGTCACGTGGCAGAGTGAGGTGGGCAGCGTGCAGGCCCTGGTGAGCCACGGGGCATGTGTTCACAGGGTGCCACCCTGACTGGGCAGGCGGCCTTTCCTACCTCCCCAGTGCCGCCTTAGGGAAGGTGGAGAGGTGGATTCATTCAGAGCTTGAAGTGGGCCGGGCAGGAGCAGAACAGGGAGGTGAGAGATTCAGGCCACTGGTGAGATGGAGGGCTTCGGTGTCTAGAGGGGGCGGTAAGGATGGCGGGCCAAGGGTCGGAGGTCTCCGGGGGGTGGAGAGCAGCACCGTGCTGGGGCCTTGAGCAGCTGCGCTGGGACACGAGGTGAGGTCTCCAGGGGGGCGTTGGAGGCCGTGGTTTGGGAAGTAGGGCTGTTCCCGGCAGTGGCATCATCCAGGGCCTGAGCACAGCAGTGCTGGGAAGGAGAAAGTCTCGGCGGCGGGGGGCCCTGGGGCCAGTGGGCTGAGGAGGCCACTGAAGTCACCTGGGCAGGGGTTGGTGGCAGAACTCGACGTGGCTAGGAGGCCCGTGTGATGGCAGCAGAGCCCCGGGTGGGAACAGGGCCTGGCAGTGCCCCTGGGAACCAGGGAAGCACAGACCCACCTCCTGAGCCCGGGCACCCAGTGAGTGGAGCTCCTCCAGCAGGTACTTCTTCTCCAAACCAGCCCAGGGGCCACTGGCCCCTCACGTCTGGCCTCCAGACTCCGGTCACCTGTGGCTCAGGCAGACACCTGGTCCAGGCAGCACAGGCCAGGGCATCCCTTCACCGGGACAGCCAGGGGCACCACTTGTCCTCAGAAGACAAGAGCTGTGGGGACAGCGTCTGGAGAGGTTCTCTGTATGTGGCTGTGTGTGGGGTGTGGGAGGGGGCGGTGTGGCCCGTGCTGGTGTGTGTGACGCCGTGTGTGTTTTGGGTGAGAAAGCATATGTGTGTGCGAGGCACTCTGTTAGAGCCCCATATGTGTGTGTGGGAGACACTGGGCGCGTGTGAGAGAGAGAGGGAGCGTGCGGTCCAGAGGCAGCCAGGCTGTCTGGCAGCAGTGGCTGTAGCCAGCCTGGGGGCCCTGGGATGGCCACAGCGCACTTGGGGAACGACCTGCCTGGGTGAGTTCCCCTCTGTGACTCGTTGCCGTGCCTGTGAACGCCCCCTCCATCTGCCTGCTTCCCCCTCCCCCGTTTGTCTTCCCCAGCCCCTTCTGCCCCTCCCCAGAAGGTGACCTGTGTGAGCACGGGCTCCACCACAGTCCGGGTAAGTTGGGTCCCACCACCGGCCGACAGCCGAAACGGCATTATCACCCAGTACTCGGTGGCCTACGAGGCGGTGGACGGCGAGGACCGCCGGCGGCAGGTGGTGACTGGCATCAGCCGCGAGCACTCCAGCTGGGACCTGGTGGGCCTGGAGAAGTGGACGGAGTACCGGGTGTGGGTGCGGGCGCACACGGACGTGGGCCCCGGCCCCGAGAGCAGCCCGGTGCTGGTGCGCACCAACGAGGACGGTAGGCAGCAGCGCCCACGGGGACGGGCAGGGAGGGGAGGCCCTCCACCTGGACACCACCCACCTTGCCGCCCAGGGCCTTTGTCTCCCACAAGCCCAGAAGGAGTCCTCTTCCTGGTGCAGGCCGAGTGGCCGAGGATGGGGAGATGTAGCTTAAGGGATAGCCTATGCCCAATCCTAGCCTTCGGGGCTCTTCAAAGGCAGCCAGAGCCTTAGAAAGCTAAAGCGGAAGTAGCCCCCCTAAGATTTGAGGGGTCAGAACCGGGGAGGTTGGTACAAGAGATTTCACAACAGAATCATCAAGCCTCTACCTGGGCCGGGCAGAGTGGGGCCCAGGCGCAGATAGGGTAGACTGTACTGACTTTGGGGTGGCTGTACCCCACCAAGTGAGGTAGCCCTGTGCCAGAGCGCTGGCAGGTCCTGGGCTCTCCCTGCTCTCAGGCAGAGGGAGCCCTCTGAGTTCCTCTCCAGGGACAGGCGGTCTAAGGAAGCTGTATCAGGGCCTCTCCTGGGGCAGTGGGGCACCAAGGCAAGGCCCGGGCATGGGCTGTGCCCACTGAGCCAGGACCCATGCCGCCAAGCCTCACTTCCTTGTCTCCCTGGTCCCCAGTGCCCAGTGGGCCACCGCGGAAGGTGGAGGTGGAGCCGCTGAACTCCACGGCTGTGCACGTCTCCTGGAAGCTGCCCCTCCCCAGCAAGCAGCATGGCCAGATCCGCGGCTACCAGGTCACCTATGTGCGGCTAGAGAACGGTGAGCCCCGTGGCCCGCCCATCATCCAGGATGTCATGCTGTCTGAGGCCCAGGTATGCCCCGGGAGGCGGTGGGGTGGGAAGGTGGCGGCGACAACACATTCATGTCCTCTTTGGAGCCCGGGTTTGCCTCCCTCTGCTGTGTGCTCTCTGAGGAACTGACAGTGAGACGCCCTGCTGTGTCAGGCATGGGAGGCACTGACCAGGTTAGGGCTAGGTTCCAGCGACAGGCCCTGCCAGCCCCATCTCTTTGCCCTGGTGGCAGGGCCAGCCTGGCGGTCATCTCTGCAGCTCAACCAACAGCACATCCTAAGGGGCTCTGTCTCCACAGGCCCCAGTTGTCACCCTGCCCAGACTTCAGTCCCCTTAAGTGCTCCTTGGCGGTTGCGAGAGAGCACCTTCGCTGTCCCGTTAGGCTGTGTTTTTGAGATGCGCCTGCCTCCTGGACAGTGCCGAGCTGGCCAGCGGCTCCTCCCACGGCCAGGTGCCAGGAACGTTCTTCTGGGCAGTCTTCTCCCCCAGCTTGGCCCTTGGCCATTGCTGAGTTCTGTGAATGGCCAGTCTGGGGTGCTAGTCTCTGCCTGGCCCCAAGGAGGGTGGCTTAGCCCCTTGTGATTACTCCTAAGAGCTGGGCCTGCCCTGCGCTCTGCCCTGGGGGTTGATGACTCTGCCCATGACCTTGGGGTGAGGTCCCTGGGGTATCCTCAGCACTGGGTTGCTGTCTACACGGAGAACCTGGGGTCCTAGGAGCTGATGTGAGTGGTCCAGAATTTCTCAGTATACGTAGGTGGTTGAGCTTGGACAAGAAGCTAAGTCTCTGGATTTCTGGGAAGAGGGCTGTACTTGCTATTGCAAGTTCCGTCCCAGAATCTTCGGCTGAAGAGTCTAAACACCTGGTGTGACGGGCTCACAGGGTCTGCCCATCTAGAATCCGGACCTCCGGGGATCCACAGGAGGCAGCGCTGAGCTACCCTGAGGGAAGGAGCCTAGACTCGCTCCAGGACCACACACCCTCCCCATCCAGCTTTTCACCCCTGCCTGGGCGGGGATGGGAGGTGCAAGCAATCGCCCTGTGCTGGCTTACCAGCGGCCCCCCTACACAGACAGGGGCCCTCGTGCCTCCTGCTGGGCCCAGCCCACTGAACAAAATTCCTTTTTGTAACAAGGGCGCTCTCTCCTCCCTCGGTCTGTGGGTGCTGAGAGAGCAAGGGGGTGAGGAGGTGGGCGTCCACACCCACCGCATTCCTGGGGTGGGTTGAAGGCTCCTCCTGGAGCCTCAGCTGACACACCCACCCAGAACATTCCGGGAATGGGCTCCCTCTGGCCCCTCCCCTCTGGGGGCCGGCACACAGCTGCACCTGCCCCTGGGGTTCTGGAGAAGCCACTTTGGGTGCCCCCTTCTGGTCCCAAGTGGTTTGAAGGAAGCGGGGCTGTAGGAGGAAAGACTCTGCCCTCTGCACCTCCAGCGCCCCGTGACCTGGAGGGTTGTGGGAGTTAAACATGAGCTCAGGCTCCAGGGAAGCCGGCAGAAAACAAAGGGCCTGTCCTTGAGGCCCCTGTGGGACTGGGTCATTCTGCTCTGAGCCAGTAGGAAAGCAGATGGGGCCTGGTCCCCAGCCTGGCCACAGGGCCCGACTGTCCCCTGAGCAAGGACACCGCAGCCTGTCCTTCTCCCGGTAGCACCATCTGCTAGGCCCAGGGCCCCCATCCGTTCTGAAAGAACCATGGGGTCCGCGCCCCCACGGGTGTGTGGCCAGACCCGCCTCCTTCTATTACGTCCCCAGGTTTGTCTCTGTTTCTCGTGGCCTCTGACTGCACCTCCCTGTGTCCTTCCACCCCTTCCCCCTGTTCCCGTCTCTCTCCCAGACTTTGTTTTAGTCTGTCTCCTTATCTTTTCTCTCCTCTGATCCCTTCCCGCCCTCCCTTCCTCCCTCCCTCTCTCTCTCACTCTCCATTCTGCTCCACCTGCTTCGTCTTTCCCTTCTTCTCTCTCGCTCTGCCTCCAGTGCAGGGGAGGTGCCCTGCGAGGCCCTCCTGACTGGGCCTGGCTTGCACAGTGCAGGTGTCCCACAAGGCAAGGGACCTAGAGCAGAGGTGGGCCCAGCCACATGCTGGAAGGTGGCCATGGCCAGTAGAGGCCTGTTAATGACCTCCCTGGTGTCCTCCGCCCCTCTCCTTGCAAAGCCTTTCAACCAGAGCAGCAGGAACAGGGTGCAGTGGACAGAGGCAGAGCAGCACCGTGACGGTGGGTGGGCTGAAGGACCCCACGTACCTCTGTCCTGGAGATAATTCTGGACTGTCTCTCCATGCTGTGCTCCACACCTGCCAGTCCCCAGCCCTCCAGGGACATAGGGCCACAGAGGGGAGACGCCACTCCCTCCACCTGTCCAGCTAGTACATCTCCGTGCCGCGTGGCCTAGGGAAGAACACACTGAGAAGTAACAGTGTCGCCGGCCCTGGCACATGCCTCCTGCCGTGATGAGGTCTCAGGCACCCCCAGAAAGGAACAGGGTCTGAGTGCTTCCCCTGTGCCCGTGGGGCAGGGCCCAGGCTCCGAGTTGGCCATTCACAGCTCTGTCATCTTGCTGTCCAGCCTGCCCCAGGCCCCCACCCCCAACCGGGGTGTAGGCCTCACTGCCCCGGGACACTCGTTCTGTCTCAGATGGCTGTGTAGTCTGTCGTCCCACTGGGATCACACCGTGGCAACAAGCTTAGGCCAGGATTGTCCCAGGCAAACCAGATTGTACAGTCACCCTCCCTGTTCATCCCGTGATGTGTTCCTCCCCTCTGCCTGAGCTGTCCTGCCCACCCCCACATCTGCCGGCCTGGCCCTCAAAGCACCTTCAGGTGGCACGCTCTGATCTCTCAGTGGCCCGGAGCCCTCCCCTCCTCAGCCTTGCCGCACACAAATGGGCTCGTGAGGCAGGGGCTGAGATCAAACCAGGGGAGTGGTTTTGGGGTGCCACCCTCGTGGGCACTGCCCAGGCCCTCATCCTCCATCTGTGCTTCCTGGGCCAGGCACTCCAGCCTGAGTCTTTCACATCCTGTCTCCCTTTCTCTCCCCCTCCGCGGTCAGTGGCAGCCAGAGGAATCCGAGGACTATGTAAGTAACAGGTGTGCGCGTGCGGGCAAGACCTGGGTCAAGCTGGGCTCGTGGGCCCCTCCCCCTCCCTGCCTTTCCTCCCAGCCTGAGCTGCCAAGATCCACAGGGCACCAGCCACATCTGGAGAAAATAGGCGTTTAGGTGGGAGCGCCGAGCTGAGCAGCGATTGGCATTTCTTCTAATCCTTACTTCTCGCCTGTTGAGCGGCAATTTCAGGCCAATGTTCGTGATTGACCAGGGCCTGGCCCCGGTTCTGGCCAGACAGGGATGAAATTAAATCCAATCCTGATTGTTAGGCCTTATTGATCCCTGGAATGAAAAATCACCTGCTCTGCACCCAGGCTGGGGGGGGGGTAGTCTGGAGAGCTGGGTTCTGGCGTTGGTGCATCCTGGAGTCGCAGCCCTGGGACACCCTCCAGCTGGGGCAGGAAGGGGCCTGTGTGGGGTTGGTGGTAGCCACAGTGGCCCGCCCGAGGCTGAGCTGGAGGGGCACCAGGGCTGGCGGTAACAGCTCTGTCCCCACTGCACGGTGGTCCCTCCTTTCTTCCCACCCCTCCCTCCGTGTGCTGTCATTCAGCCTCCCATGGTTTCTTAGCATGTCCGGAAGTGACGCCTCGGCTGGACATGGGCCTATGGGCAGGGCTTGCCAAGGCAAGGGAACTTCTCAGGCATCACTGGGCGGATGGGGAAGTGCATTCCCCAGGATGGGGTCCCCTGTCCTTGTCTCTCCTCCCTGTCTCGGGAGGTATCGCAGGGCATAAGGTGTTCACGGGGCTAGTGCCTTGATGGGGTCAGGTGGGGTTCCAACTTGATCTTGCAGGGTAGCACTTGGGACCATCCCTCTGCCTCGCTCTGTGGGTGTGCATGGGTACATGTTCGTACCTACAGGTGGCCTTCCACCTGCTGATTCAAGAAGGGCTGTAGGCTACGGAACGTGCGTGCCAGGAGCCATGCAAGACGCTGTGTGCGTGTGTGCGAGGCCTGCACCCTGGGTGTCACTTGTGCATAGACCTCCTGAGGTGTCAGTCACTGCACAGTGGAGGGAAGGAACAGCGTGGCCTTTTGTTCTTGTCTGAAAGGAAGAATGAGCTGTCTGCCCTAGACGTGTGACTCCGGGGACCAGCGGGGTCCTCCTGGGCACACCTGTTACCTGCCTGACCTCTGGCCCTGTGTGCCCAGGGGATGCCCCACTGGCTAGGACCCTGAGGTGGTTGGCCCAGTCCAGCCTCTCCTTGCTGTCCTGTGATAGGAATGGGCTCCTCTCCCTCCCTTAGGAAACCACCATCAGCAGCCTGACCCCGGAAACCACCTACTCTGTCACCGTCGCCGCCTACACCACCAAAGGAGATGGTGCCCGGAGCAAGCCCAAGATTGTCACGACCACAGGAGCAGGTGAGTGAGGGGTGTGGACAGAGCCGAGGGAGGGCCAGTGAGGGGGGCCGTACCGGAGCCCAGTGCGTGGTTGTTCAGTCCCAGGCCGGCCCTCCATGATGGTCAGCACCACCGCCATGAACACTGCCCTGCTCCAGTGGCACCCACCCAAGGAGCTGCCTGGCGAGCTGCTGGGCTACCGGCTGCAGTACCACCGGGCTGACGAGACGAGGCCCAACACCATAGATTTTGGCAAGGATGACCAGCACTTTACAGTCACTGGCCTGCACAAGGGGGCCACCTACATCTTCCGGCTTGCCGCCAAGAACCGGGCAGGCCTAGGTGAGGAGTTCAGGAAGGAAATCACGACCCCCGAGGGAGTGCCCAGCGGCTTCCCACAGAACCTGAATGTGGCGGGGCTGACTACCTCTACCACGGAACTGACCTGGGACCCCCCGGTGCTGGCGGAACGCAACGGACGCATCACCAACTACACCGTGGCCTACCGCGACATCAACAGCCAGCAGGAGCTGCAGGACACTACTGCTGACACCCGCCTTACTCTCTCCGGCCTCAAGCCGGACACCACTTACGATATCAAGGTCCGCGCATGGACCAGCAAAGGCGCTGGCCCGCTCAGCCCCAGCATCCAGTCCCGGACCATGCCCGTGGATCAAGGTGTGTGCTGCGGCCACGTAGCTGCGCCTGGGGAGCTCTGCTGCTCTTGACCCACTGACTTCTGGCGACTGATCCACCAGCCTCTGCTCTGTGACCCTCCAGTTTCTCATGACCATGACCACTAACCTCTAGTGAACGGGCGCCACATTCTCGGTGTGTGACCCCCGACCTCTGCTGTCTTGACCTACTGACCTCTGCTGTGTGACTTTTCAATCTCTTGTGACCTTGACCCACTGAGCTTTTTTGACTGTATCACCATTCTTGGGTATGTGACACTAATCTCCTGGGGCCACGACCCACCGACCTCTTAATGAACGTGCTCCACTGCTCTGGTGTTCGGCCACGTGCTTCTCATATCCAAGTCCCACTCACCTGTGGTCACTCTGCCCAGGTGCCTGTGAGCCCCAGCTTTAAAGCAAGCACTTGTGGCGGTCATGGGTGCTGTGGCATCTGCTGGCTGGGTGCTCACTGTGTGGAGGAGCTGGGGCTGGGAGCTGAGCTGTGTGATTTGAAGCCGGCTGAGAGTGGGGTGCCTGGTTCTCCGCAGCCACTCCTAACCCCGGCGCCCCAACAAGTGTCTGTCTCTTCCTGGTGGGGAGCCTCTCAGGCCCACTCGCCCAACCCCACCTACACAGCCAGCACTGATTCCCTCCTTATGTTCACAGTGTTTGCCAAGAACTTCCGTGTGGCGGCCGCCATGAAAACGTCTGTGCTGCTCAGCTGGGAGGTTCCTGACTCCTACAAGTCAGCTGTACCCTTCAAGGTGGGTGAGGGCTGTGGCCGTGTCCCATTGTGTGCGTGGTTAGGTGTGCGCGTGCGAGCTCTGCCCTGCGGGTGCGTGATGGGCCCCTCGCCCACTGTGCCGTCTGCCCCTTTCCCTACAGATTCTGTACAACGGGCAGAGTGTGGAGGTGGATGGGCACTCGATGCGGAAGCTGATCGCAGACTTGCAGCCAGACACACAGTACTCGTTCGTGCTGATGAACCGGGGCAGCAGCGCCGGGGGCCTGCAGCACCTCGTGTCCATCCGCACGGCCCCCGACCTCCTGCCCCACAAGCCGCTGCCTGCCTCTGCCTACATGGAGGACGGCCGCTTCACCCTCTCCATGCCCCACGTGCAGGACCCCTCGCTCGTCAGGTGCGCAGGCGAGGCCCGGGGGAGCAGGGCAGGGCTAGCGACGCAAACACAGGCAGTGACGTCCTGTTGCCTGCTCGGCCCGCCCAGGTGGTTCTACATCGTGGTGGTGCCCATTGACCGTGTGGGCGGGAGCATGCTGACGCCACGGTGGAGCACGCCCGAGGAGCTGGAGCTGGACGAGGTGCAGGGGCGGGCCAGGGCAGCACTTACGACCGCCCCGGGGCAGTGGCTGGCTGTAGCCCCAGGGCTCCCCCAAATTGGAATCACTCTCTGGCCACTTCTGTTGGCAGCCAGGCCGCTCCTAGGGAAGAGGGACTCTGAGGTGGCCCCCAGGAGTTTCAGAGAACTGGCTTATGAGGGATTCCCTGGAGGGGTTTGCTGAGGATCCCAGGGGTGGGAAAAATAGAGACATCTCTGTGGGTGTGGAGAACCTCGAGTTCTGTAGACTTTAGAGGTTCCTGAAGGTCTGAAAGCCACAGTGGGATGAGAGAGGGTACCCCAGAATGTTTGGAATCCCCATCCTCTTCTGAGTGCTGTGGAACCAGTCCATTCTGGTTAAGCAGTGAGACAGGTTACCAGAGGGCATCATCTCACTGGGTTGGCGGGAAGGAGTGGCATTGCTGTGCCTGGTGTCCGGCATTTCTCTGTGAGGAAAGCGGGCAGGGCCGGACTCAAGCCCCTTACACAGAAGGTGAGCCCTGGTCTCAGCCCAGGGACATGGGCTCTAAGGCCCAGTGTGACTCTGCACTCTGCTCCGTCAGCTCCTGGAGGCCATCGAGCAGGGCAGCAGGGAGCGGCGGCGGCGGCGGCAGACAGAGCGGCTAAAGCCTTATGTGGCCGCTCAGGTGGACGTGCTCCCTGAGACCTTCACCCTGGGGGACAAGAAGAGCTACCGGGGCTTCTACAACCGGCCCCTGTCCTCGGATCTGAGCTACCAGTGCTTTGTGCTCGCCTCCCTGAAGGAATCCGTAGACCAGGTCTGCCTGAGCCACCTGTGCCCTCAGCACCCCGAGACCCCAGGCCTGACCCAGGACCAGGCCAGGCTCCAACACCCTGAGATCCCAGGCCTGGGGCAGCCCCAGAGGCCTCAGGTCTGCACAAGGGATCTCAAGACACCAGCCCCTAGGAACAAGAAAGTCAGACGTAACCTATCCTAGGGACCCACTCAGCTGACCAGGCTGTTGGTGTGGGAGGCCAGTCCCAGCTGGCCAGCGTAGCCCAGCCCCTGGGTCCGTTCTCCAGGTTGGGTGGGCACAGGGTGGGCGATCTCACACTGAGCTCACTGCCCGTGCTGTTCCTCAGCCGCAGAAGCGCTTTGCCGCCAGCCCCTACTCCGACGAGATTGTGGTCCAAGTGGCGCCAGCGCAGCAGCAGGAGGAGCCTGAGATGCTGTGGGTGACAGGCCCCGTCCTGGCGGTCATCCTCATCATCCTCATTGTCATCGCCATCCTCCTGTTCAAGAGGTGAGTGCCGTGCTCAGGACTCCAGGGGACGGCCCCCTGCCCCTGGACTCTCAGGCCCTGCCTGGGCGTGGTGCACCCAGGCCCAGAGCAGCCACACCAGCCTGCACCCCGGCCCGGGCGCAGCGGGCAGCCAGGAAGAGCAGAAGCAGTGTGTGCGCACATGGGTGTGTTGCCTGGGTGTGAAAAGAAGCCTTGGCCTCACAGAGGGCTGGTTCTTGTGCATCTGTGGGCGTGTCTGTCCGTTGGTCTCTGTTCCAGTGGATGTGAGTATGTCTGTCTCAGCTTCAAGACACTGCCCTCTCCTGGTCTCCTACCTTCAGCACTTCCTGTGCTGCCGCTCCCGGGCGACGACTGGGCCTGGCTGTCCTGCTCGGGCCAAGGGAGGCCCAGGCCCACGTGCCCACGGATGTTCACTTGGCAGACATTTATCGAGGGCTTGCCGTGACCGCAGCATTCTCAGCTGTCCCCTACTCAGTGCATCTTGAACCTTCTCTCCAGCCCCCTCCCATCCCCCCAATTACCAGCCAGACTTGGGCGCCACCCTCCGCCTCCTCTTCCTCTGGCTCCACTGTGTCCTGTGAGTCCTCTCCTGAATGTCTGTGGGTTTGTACCTCCTCCTGTCCCGGTGGGCTCCCCACAAGGCAATGCATGAGCAGGCAGCTGGGGACCTGGCACACAGGACACCTCAGTCCTCTCTCTCTCGGGTAGTTGCAGCCACCTGCTTTGGAGTCCCCTCTTTCTATCCATTAACCTTGCAGCCTGAAAGGTATTACCAAAGACTTAACTTTGTCACCTCAGTTTGAAACTTTTTAGTGGCTCCCATGATCAACCCTGACCTCTGTCACCTGACAAACACCTCTCTAGTCTGGCCCCTGCCACCACTCCTGACACTGTCACACTGAACTAATGCACTTGCCCTGCTGGTTCCAACTGTGTCCCCCTCCACTCTGCAGCTGTCCTGCTCCCCGCCCACCTGGCAACTGCCATCTCATCCTTCAGGGCTCCCCTCCAGGCCCACAAGACTCTTCTGGGCCCCCACCTCTTCCCCACACTGTCCCCATCTGTCCCCATCTGTCCCAGCCTCATTGGGCACCTCGCTGGGCCTGCATTTCCAGCACACAGCACAAGGCTGAGTCCACAAGACATATCGGTGAATGCTTCTCAGTGAACACGTGTTGGGCTGTGTGTCTGAACATGTCTCCACATATGAGATCCTGTGGTCTGTGCCCCATCTCTCCCCTGTCCCTCACCCCCAACCTGGACCCAGTGCCTCCTTCCTAAGGGGTCAGCTTCTTCCTTCCAGGGTGAATAGGAAGGATAGGCTGTCCTGGTCCAGGGCACCGAGACCAGTGGGTGGGGACCTGAGGATCGTTCCCCACATCCACTCATCCTCCTTTCCACTCCCATCTGGGTCTTGCTGTCTGTCAGGAGAGGCAGCCCCCTCCCCGTGCATGCCAAGTAGATGCCGTAGACAGGTCTCACAGGGTCCCCCATGTCAGGAGAGGCCCTGAGTTCTTGGCAGAAACAGTGACCATTCTTTCTTCTGTCCTTGCCTATCTTTCGGGACCTAGTAAACAAGAAAGGTAGGAGTCATTCCTTCTCTCTTCACACACCTCCCCCGTCACTTCTTACCCCTCTGCACATTTCGGGCCCAGCAGGGAGGGGCGGTGCTTTGACCGGAAGCCTCCTGGCCTATGGCTGTCTGGTCAGCTTGGCAGGCCCTGGGGCAGGCTGTGACCCTCTCTCCACTAGCACCCTGCACAAGGAATGCCCTTTCTCCAGGGCGCAGGCACAGCACAGACTTCTGAGGCTCCCACTGTGTGCGCAGACCAGGCTCCCTGTTCTGAGTCACCCAAGTGCTACAGGAGACAGAGTCTTGCATGTGTGCAGAAAGCGCAACCTGCAGGGCAGTGGGAAGCGTGTGTGCTATACACTCATGCAAACTCACACAAGCTCTTCTCTCCTGTGCTCCCCCCACCCCCGCCACCCTGCTGAGCAGCAGCAGCCCCTGGGTGCTTGTCAGCAGCTGGAGCCACAGTCTGTCTCTGACCCTGTCCTTGTAGTCAGGGAAGCTGAGGCCATCGAGGGAGGACTCTGCTTGGCTAGGGTGACGCTTTCCCTGTCCTGCCCCTGCTGCCCTGGGCATCTGCCTTAATACTGAGAATCAAGACAACTGGGCCCTGGCGCTCTGTGATGTTTGCGTATCTTATGTGTCATTTGCATGTTTATTCCTGGTGGTTCCTGCTGTTTCAGCTGTGACTGCCTCGGGGGCAGCAGCCACTGCCCAGCAGTGACCTGCCCTCTGTCGGAAGGAGCCACCAGCCTCCGCCAGCCCTTCTCCCTTGCTGCACCTCTCTCTGTCCTCTCCCCACCCCCACCCTGTGTTCTCCATGTTGAGGCTGCTCTGCCCCTGGCTCCCCTGCACTCAGAGACCCTAGGAGGGGCTGGGGCTGGGTGTGGGGCGGGGCGGGGGACAGAGCCGTGAACACGAGCTGCACTGCAGCCAGCCACACCGTCCATCTCCGCCCTCTGCCTGGACCTCGGGTTCTTACCAAATGCCCTTCTGCCTCTTTAGGAAAAGGACCCACTCCCCGTCCTCCAAGGACGAGCAGTCGATTGGGCTGAAGGACTCTTTGCTGGCCCACTCCTCGGACCCTGTGGAGATGCGGAGACTCAACTACCAGACCCCAGGTAGGGCAGCTCCTCCAGCCTGCCTGCCCCAGCCCATGCCTGCGGCCCCTTGGGTCTCTGCCCTGTTCCTGTTCCTCCTTCTTGTGCTTCTGCCCATGTCATCCACTTGGTTGCAGTAACTGAGGATCCCCAGATCCAGTAGCTGGACCGGCACTCCAGGGCCCAGGAGCCTGTGGGAGGCCAGGCTGCTGAGGCCCTGCCATGTCTTTGGTCTGTCCGAACATGGGCCAAGGACCCTCACAAAACCCATATTCCCACCATGCACTGGCACTCTGGTCCCTTCACATAAAAGGGAAATGTGTCGGTGGAAAGTGCCACATTAGACACTTGTGGGACCCTTCCTGGGGGCCGGCCCAGCTTTCCCGGGAGAGCACAGGGGCCATGTGCAGGGCGGGACCCTTCCTGGGGGCCGGCCCAGCTTTCCCGGGAGAGCACAGGGGCCATGTGCAGGGCGGGACCCTTCCTGGGGGCCGGCCCAGCTTTCCCGGGAGAGCACAGGGGGCCGTGCACAGGGCCTGGGGTCTGCTTTTCCTTTCCCAGCTACTCTCACCAGACTCTCTGGGTGTTCCTTCTACCCAAAGTGCCGTTCCCTCCCTGTGCCCCAGCAGACACGGCTCAGACCTCTCCCCCAGGTGATCCTGCCAGACCCCACACAGGCCTGAGGCGGTCTCCCCTCAGCCGCCAGAACCTCTTTGCTTTCTCTGTCACGACACCTCCCACCCTGGGCTGGAAGTGCCTCAATGACAGTCCGAGCTCCGGGGAGCCGGGAGCCGGGCCTCGTTTGTCCATTGTCCCTGGTCTTGTGGACACGGCGGGGCCTCGTTGGGTGCCTGGGACACACACACACACACACACACACACGCACACACACACACGACAGCGGAAGGGAGGAGTGCACTAACACGCACACGGGCCTGTGTGTGGAGGAGCTCGTTACTCCCGCATGTCAAATCACCCCAAAACGGAATGGCCGAAAACAGCAGTGATTATGTATTACCCCTCGCAGTGTTTGTGAGTCAGGAAGGCAGACGAGCGCAGCAGCCCCCACAGCTCGTCTCTGTTCTAGGGCGTCTGGGCCCTCAGCTAGAAGACTGGACGTCTGGGAGCTGGAGTCATTTAAAGCAGGGGTCAGCAGACAGCGGCCCATGGCCAGCCACCTGTTTTTGCAGATAAAGTTTTATTGGAACACAGCCATGCCCATTCATTTATGCGTTGCCCGTGGCTACTTTCCCACTGCAAAGGCAGAGTTAAGTAGGTATGGTAGATACAGTATGTCCACGAAGCCAGAAATATTTTCTGTCTGGGCTTTTTTTTTTTTTTTAAAGATTTTATTTTTATTTATTTTTAGAGAGAGGGGAGGGGAGGGAGACAGAGAGGGAGAGAAACAGCAGTGTACGGTTGCCTCTCACTTGGCCCTCACTGGGGACCTGGCCCGCAACCCAGGCATGTGCCCTGACTGGGAATCGAACCGGGACCCTCTGGTTCCCAGCCCACGCTCAATCCACTGAGCTACACCAGCCAGGGCTCTGTCTGGCCTTTTGTAGAAAACTTTGCTGATCCCTGAATTCTGAAGACTCACTCATTCACCTGTCTGGTGGTTGATGCTAGAATCAGCTCTGCGCCCAGCTGGGGTTGTCAGCTGTTACAGCCACGTGAAGCCTTTTCCTGTGGCCAGGGCTCCCTTACCACATGGTGACTGAGTTCTGAGGGCACATGTCCTGAGAGAGAGAGGGCCAGGCAGACCTAGCAGGCTGTTGCAACCTGTGTATCTGTGAGGAGCCAAAGCTCCAGGGTGCTGGGGCCCTGGAGGGCCAGGAAACCTCCTCCAAGAGGGGGTGCCAAGCCATATGGGCATTAATCAAGCGAAGAGAGTGTGGGAGGAAGCTGTCGTCAGTGGAACGAGCACGCACAGGCACAGCTCAGAGGCACTGAGTGTTCTGCCGCACTGGGGCTGGGGGTGCTGTGAGCCCAGACATGAGGCTGCAGAGTTAGGCAGAGGTCCAGTCACAGAGGAACCTGAGCAGCAGGCTCAGGAGTTTGGACTTGAGGGGACCAGGGAAGCATTAAAGGTTTTCACCAGGGGAACGCCAGGGTCAGAATTGTGCTTTAAAAATGTCTCTCTGTCTGCTGTGTGGAAGACAGGTTGAAGGGGGAGAAATTGGTGAGGGAGCCTATTTAGAAGGCCACTGAGTAAGTGGAAGGTGCTGAGGCCTGGACTTTCGAAGGTGGCAGTCAGGGGGCGAGGGAAAGGCAGGCTCAGAGAAGCATGAAGGAGGCAGGGCAGCGGGGCTTGGGCTCAACTGCACGTGGGGGTGAAGCCGGGGGCCATGCAAAGATGTCTCCTCATTGCTGGCTAGCAGCGGGGTGGGAGCAGGGGTTCTGGACAGCAGCCGAGTGTGTGAGTCTGGACCTTCGCCCTGACGTCCTGGCCGAAACCACAGGCGTGGGAGGAGCTGAGGAGTATGCAACGGTCAAAGCAGCGTAGGTGGGCGGCCCAGGAGAAGAGAGGGGCAGAGAGAGCAGCCAAGTAAGGAGGTGAAACGCCGAGAAAGGATGGACGAAGAGCAGCCGAGGAGGTCAGTGTCCCGGAAGCCAGGGCCGGGGGAGGGCTGTGCTGGAGGGGCTTTGGTGATGTGTAGTGGCTGGAGACCCGGGGGGGGACCATCGGCTTTGGCAGTAGGCACCTTGGAGAGAGCATGGCAGCCAAGGCCTGAGGGCAGAAGCGTTTCAGTGCCTTGAGGAGCGGTGAACAAGGAAGGAGCAAGTGGAGAAACCCTTTCAGAAGCCAAGTGCAAAGGACAGAAGGGGCAGGAACATGGCGAGGGAGGAGAGGGGTGTGGGACCTGAAAAGGATTCTTCCTCTTTCCCATATGGCATTGTTTATGGACATTGGTCATTTGAGTGAGCAGAGACTCAGGGTTCAAGCCCTGGGTGTGGGGTATGAGTTAGCCTGGGAAAGGTGTGTTGGGGGTGCCTTTGAGCTCTGGGCCAGGAAGGAATGGGATGCAGGTGAGGTGGTGTAAGGGGACGAGTTGCTGGAGTTCTCAGTGCTGGGCCTGTTTTCTCCTGGATGAGAGGGAAGGGGTCAGAGCAGGTCATGAGAGAGGTCACGGCCTGGGAATGCACATGCCCAGGAGGATTGCTGAGCAGCCTGAGCACCCAGGGGACAGATCCTGAACTCCTGTGACTGCAGGAGCCAGAGGGAAGGAGGAGGGAAGAAAAGGAAGTCCGCAGTGGTGTTCAAGGCCAAGTGCAGGGGCCCGGGGGCCAGAAGGACAGGAGGCTGTAGCCCAGGTCAGGCAGTGGGGAGGGGCATGGTGAGCGACACCAAAAATCTGGAGATCAAGGAACTGAGGTTGCTGGTGGGGAAAGGTGCCTCTGTGGACACAGGCAGTGGCGAGTGAACCAGAGACACAGTAGGACAAAGGACGTGGGGGAGGGGGGTGATCGGAGGGATAAATGGTGATGGAGAAAAAATACAGTAAAAAAAGGGACAACGGTGGGGGCAGTGGGGATGGCGGCACTCTCCACGGCTCAGGGCCTCCTTCACATTTTTTTCCCTCTTATTATTTAATTTTCATTCTGAACATTTTTCGACCGCACAGAAAAGCTGCAAGGGCGATCCGTCATCATCTGCATGTCTTCGGGCAGACTGACCCTTTCGTTTCTTGCCACACGTGCCTCATCTTACTATATAAAAGCATAGTTCGCTTTTGCCAAATCATCTGAAAATAGCTATGGTCTAATTTTGGTACCAGAGGGGACAAGGGTTGGTTTGGACCAAGAATATAGTTATAAAAAGAGGCCTCCTGGGCCCCCGGGAGTTGGGAGCACCCAGCCCTGGGTGGGAAAGTGGTCTGTGCTCCTCGGGAGGCAGGAGGAGGCCTGTGTTGGGACTTGCCTCACTGCCCCCTGCCCCTGCCCCTGCCCCTCCCAAGCCCTTTCAGCCACACACACACCCCCCACCCGCCCCGCCCTGCCCCGTGTTCCACTTTGATATAACCGGAGAAGGTTAACGGGATTTCTTCTCTTGCCCTGCTATTTTTTTTTTGTTTTGTTTTTTGTTTTGTTTTGTTTTCCCTGCAGGTTCCAGTGTCCCCAGTTGCCCGAATATCTCAAGTTAGTTTTCCAAGTTCCCATGTTTGGGACCTACTCTGGCTTCTGTGTCTGTTTTCTCCACTTCTCCTTGCCCCCATCACCGTCCTTCTCCCTTGGTTCTCTCTCCTCTCCTCTTCCTGCCCTCTTCCTGCTGCCCATCTTTTCCTTCTCCATCCTTCTGTTCTCCTACTTGCTTCCTCCAGCTTTATTTTCCCTCTCACTGGCCCTGGCCCGGTCTCTCCGCCTCTCTGGCCTCCAGCTTCAGTCTGACACCTTTCTGGGTGTTTCCTCTGTCTCCTGGACTCCCTGTCTCCACGTCTCCCCCTTCACCTCTGCTTCTGTCTCTGAGTCCTTCCCCGTCACTCTGCCACATCTCTGTACTTCGTGTTCACTCCATCCATGTGCTCGAACTGGGGCGGTGATGTCATGGAGTCTCCCATGGTGACTGGCGCCAGTGAGGGGCAGGAGGGCTGTCCACAGGCAGGACCCCTGGGGTGGGGGTGCAGGCTGGAGGAACTCGCTGCCCCTGACCCGGGCTTCAGCCCCAGACTGGCAGGGACAGACCTCACCAGGTGGGGCCCTGGTGCCCCCACTCAGCGCCGCGTCCCACCGACATGCTCATACGCGCTCACAGCACACACCCCTCCCTGTGCTCTCCCCATCCCGCCGCTGTTGTACTCCGCCATCTCTGTCGCGCCGCATGTGCCGCTGTCTCCATGCCACCAGTGCCACGTGCTCCATGGTCACACACGTTCACATGTGCACATACGTGCATCGGGGCTGTCTCCACCACCTCACTCAGGCTCCGTGCTAACTCACCCCGTGTGTGCCCCCAGGTATGCGAGACCACCCGCCCATCCCCATCACTGACCTAGCGGACAACATTGAGCGCCTCAAAGCCAACGATGGCCTCAAGTTCTCCCAGGAGTATGAGGTGAGACGTCCCCACCCCAGGCCGGGTGCGTGGCCCAGGCCTAGCCCCATGCCCGCGTCTGTCCTGTCTCAGGTCCCAGCTGTGGGTCGGGGGCTTCCCCAGAGCACACATTGGAGGGGTCAGCAGGGGCAGGTTGGGAACTCAGCCACTCGAGTGCTGGGCCTGACCGAAGCCCTTCCAGTACCTCGGGCCTGGACACTCAGACACGTGCCCGAGTGCTCACCGGGGCAGGCAGAAGTTCACGCGCGCACACATCCACACATGCGTCGGTAACAATGGCTGGCGTGTGTCGGGAGCTCACTGTGAGCCAGCACTGGCTTCAGCGCTTTGTGTGCCTCATCGGGTTCAGTCCTTTCCACAGCCCTGCACAGTGGCTGTTGGGATTATCCTGTCTTAGAGATGAGGAAGCTGAGGCTCAGAGAGGGGAGGTGCTTGCCCACGGCCAAACAGCTGATGAGCAGTGGAGCCAGGATTCGCACCCAGGCCTGCCTGACACCAGGCCCTGCCTCCGCCCTGCACCAGCCTGTGCTCACATGTTGTCAGAGCTGCACAGGTCACAGAGATGGGGAGTCGGGGGACTCAGCTCAGGACGCACAAACCCTCCCTCACAGGGCCCTCTGCACGCTCGCTTCACTCTGGCCTTGCCTCCTCCCTCCTGGGGACTCAGACTTCAGAGCACTGTTCCCTGGGCCTGGAGTCTGAGGGCTTCCAGGTTGCCCAGATGGGAGGTGCTTTGCCAGTGAAGGTGGTAACAAGGAGAGAGAGTCCTGCCTCCTCTGAGGGGCGCAGAAGGAACTGTCATGTGGCTGTGCCCCGCTGTCCCCGTTTCGGGCACAGACCTCGTGTGGCATTAACCCTTGATCAGTGAGGGACTCAGCCCACCCGGGAGTTTGCTCCTCTTTGGTCAGATGTCCGGGCTGTGTGTGAGGTTCCCCTTCCACGGGCTGTGGGCAGGCAGGTTCCCAAGGGCTGTGGGCCGAGTTTCTGCAGAGTACATTGAGCTTGGCAGCCAGGTTAGTGAACATGTCTGCCACAAGGAAAGCGTGCCGCCTTTACCTGCAGAGCTCCCACCGGGCCGTGCTTTGCATAAGGTCCTGCTTCAAGGGTAACGATTCCAGTGAGTTGGGCTTCCTGCCTTCAGTTTGTCAGCTGGCCAGGAAGGCCTTTTGTGGTCTTCAGCCCGTGCACATTAAGTTCTGTGTCTCACACCTGCCCTTCCTCCCAGCGAGACTCTGTCTGCCTGCCCAGGCCCGGTGCTCCCCCGTCCACCTTCTGCCCACTTTCTCCTCCAGTCTGGGCTTTCCTTATAAGACCCTCCTCTTCCAGGAAGCCTTCTCTGGCTACCCTGGCCTGCCATGGGCTTTTTCCCTCAGCTAGGATCCCACAGTCCTGCCACCTTTAATGGTCGGTCAGCACTCATCACTCTTGTCAAGCACCTGCCCTGTGCCATCTCTGTGCTGGGGATATGGAGACATCTGGCCTCGGGGAGGTCAGTCCGTGGAGAAGTGAGTGCAGACAGATAGTCAGCATGGAGTAGAACACTGTGCGTTAACAGTGAATGTGCCAGACATGCAGAGGAGGGAGGCTGAGGCAGGGTGTGCCGAGTGGACTTGCGGAAGCAGTGCGTGCCATCCCGCAGAGGGTAACAGGCTGGCGCCGAAACATGGAGGACGTCATGTGCTGTGCTGGGAACTGGATTGAATCCATCTGTAAAAGGCAGATAATAATAGAACCTGCTTCATAGGAGGTTTGGATGAGGGAATCCATGCAAAGTGCTTAGAGCAGTGCCAAGCATGCAGTAAGTTCTCACTAAGACTGAGCCGTTATTATTATCGTCTGAGGTGAGGCAATGAGGAGCCGTGGAAGTCACTAAGCAGGAAATTGGCCATTAGATCTACATTGTGTAAGGATTGTTTATTGTGTAGAGAGGCTGCTGGCTGTTTGGATTGGAGGCTGCAAGCTGGGTAATGGGCAGCTACAACGTGTGGATGTAAGATCCTGCAACAGGATGATGTCACCCAGGAAAGGTCGTAGAGGTCGAAGAGGGTCAGGGAATGAACCCTGGAAGAGCACTGTGCCCTGCCTACGGGATGGGCGGGTGGAAGGAGAGGAGTCAGGGGAGAACCAGCCATGGAGGTGGGAGGAGAACCAGACGGGGCTGTGCGTGGGTGTCCAGGGCCCCAGGCAGTGGTGGGCACGGCACAGCTGGCTGCCACTGCTTCCTCATTCTGTGCTCATTTCGTTAGTTGGGTGCAGGGCCTGAGGGACTTCCCCCTGCCCCCAGCTCATTCCCAATCACTGCAGGCAAGGGGATTTGGTACCATAGCCAGAAGTGGCGTGGCAGCCCCTGAACTTCGTGGCTGGGGGAACTGGAGCTCCCTCTTCACTGGAGCCATGGACTAGAGGGGCTGGCCATGGCCTAGGAGCGGAGATAGGATGTGGGCACCACCTGGAAGGCTAGGTCCCCCTTGGGGGCAGGAGGCAGACCTCCGCACTCACCCTCTCCACCTGCCTCCTCCGTTCTCTGTAGTCCATTGATCCTGGACAGCAGTTCACGTGGGAGAATTCAAACCTGGAGGTAAACAAGCCCAAGAACCGCTACGCAAATGTCATTGCCTACGACCACTCTCGCGTCATCCTTACCTCCGTCGACGGTGAGCCGAGGGCGGCCCCCCCATCCCCTGCTCTCCTCCTTGCTGGCTGGGGTGGCAGCACACCCTGCAGAAGAGGCCCACGAGTCCTGGGGTGCACTGAGGTGTGGTGGGCGGGAATGAGGGCCCTGGAATAATGCTCTCCCATGTCCCTTTCCATCCATAGGTGTCCCGGGCAGCGACTACATCAACGCCAACTACATCGACGGCTACCGCAAGCAGAACGCCTACATCGCCACACAGGGCCCGCTGCCGGAAACCATGGGCGATTTCTGGAGGATGGTGTGGGAGCAGCGCACAGCCACCGTGGTCATGATGACGCGGCTGGAGGAGAAGTCCCGGGTAAGACCATGCGGCGCTCTGCCAGGAGGTGCGGTGGGCACCACTGGGCCGCCAGGTGACTCCAGGCACCTTTTGTTGTCCCCGTGGAAAGAGGTTCTGCAGAGGACTCTCCAAGTGCTGTTTTCCTGGGGAATTATCATCATGGTTCCCCAGACACTAGTGGGTTCCTAGGATGTTAATATGTTGCACCAGATGCCGCATTTTCTGGAAACGTTCGTATGTTCCCCAGTTGCTGGCATGTTCCCGGGATGTTGACATGTTCCCCAGACGCCGGAATGTTCCTGGGGCACTAACACATCTCAGTTAATTAGTGGAAGGAGCTGCTGTTATCTGCTTTCGCCCTGCAAAGCGTTGACTGGAACGTAAAATTTACAGAGCTCGAAAATGGCACATAAACATTATGGGTAAATTTGGCAGAAAATATGCCTGGTGCGATCTGGTCATGAATAAATGAATTTCAGTTATGGCCCTGAGTCCCCCAGCTAGGGCCGGGTGGCAACGTAGCACGAGAACCTGGTGCAGTTTGGTGAGGGAAGGGCAGAATGGAGCTGTGAGTCTGGGGCATCTTGTGTCCTGGTAGGCTAGGCCACCCTCCCTGCCTCCACCCCGGGGCCCCTGCCCCTCTGAACCGTTGGGCACTTCCAGACATCCTTGCATCTGCCCTGCTGTTGTTTTGCAGGTCAAGTGCGATCAGTACTGGCCAGTCCGTGGCACTGAAACCTACGGCCTCATTCAGGTGACTCTGCTGGACACAGTGGAGCTGGCCACGTACACCGTGCGCACCTTTGCGCTCCACAAGGTATGGCCGGCAGTGCCTGTCCCCAGCCCAGGCCCCGTAAGGACAGTAGTCTGTGTGTGGCATGCTGGGCACAGGCAAGTGGGAACTGGGGTCAGAGGTCAGGGGCTAAGAGGCGTGGGAGTGTGTTGCGCTGGCCAGCCCTGGGTTACTCTGCCCTGAGCCTGTGGCAGGCAGAGTCTCCCAGTCACACCATCTCTCCCCACTGTTCTCCCCAGAGCGGCTCCAGTGAGAAGCGGGAGCTCCGTCAGTTCCAGTTCATGGCCTGGCCAGACCATGGAGTTCCTGAGTACCCGACCCCCATCCTGGCCTTCCTGCGGCGGGTCAAGGCCTGCAACCCACTAGATGCAGGGCCCATGGTGGTTCACTGCAGGTGAGGGGGTACAGCGCTGACCGCCACAGGGGTGGGGTGGGTGGCGGGTGGACCTCTGCCCCAAGCCGAGCTGTGTCCTGCAGCGCGGGTGTGGGCCGCACGGGCTGCTTCATCGTGATCGACGCCATGCTGGAGCGCATGAAGCACGAGAAGACGGTTGACATCTACGGCCACGTGACGTGCATGCGATCGCAGCGCAACTACATGGTGCAGACAGAGGACCAGTACGTGTTCATCCACGAGGCGCTGCTGGAGGCCGCCACGTGTGGACACACGGAGGTGCCTGCCCGCAATCTCTACGCCCACATCCAGAAGCTGGGCCAAGTGCCTCCTGGGGAGAGTGTGACTGCCATGGAGCTCGAGTTCAAGGTGGGCCGAGGGGTGGGCCTGGACTCGGTCATGGGGATAAGACCCCCCAGGAAGCCAGGCCTGATTGGTCCCTCCGTTTTGCTAGTTGCTGGCCAGCTCCAAGGCCCACACTTCCCGCTTCATCAGTGCCAACCTGCCCTGCAACAAGTTCAAGAACCGCCTGGTGAACATCATGCCCTACGAGTTGACGCGCGTGTGTCTGCAGCCCATCCGGGGTGTGGAGGGCTCCGACTACATCAATGCCAGCTTCCTGGATGGCTATAGGTCAGCATGCTTGTGTCTGCCCACCACCCCCCATGGGTACCTAGGCCTGTGGCTGGCTGGCTGGGGGCACAACAGAGTAGGGCCTGCCCAGACTTCTTGGAGGAGGGTGACCTGAGTGGGGCCCCAAGGGACTAGGCAGTCTTGGGGAGACTCTGGGAGCACAGCACCTCCAGCATGTCCAGTTTATGTCCACCCCAGACAGCAAAAGGCCTACATAGCCACACAAGGGCCTCTGGCAGAGAGCACCGAGGACTTTTGGCGCATGCTCTGGGAGCACAACTCCACCATCATCGTCATGCTGACCAGGCTTCGGGAGATGGGCAGGGTGAGCCCACCCCCCCACCCAGGGCCCCTCTTACACCTGGCAGTACACCAGCCTCCCCCTGACTCTTCTCTCCTTTCATAACCCAGCCTCCCATCAGCATAGCCTCTGACCACCCCCTTCCATTATCGCCACCTGAGGGGTCCTGTCCCAGAATCCTCTGATACCTAGAAACGTCCCCCTCCCCATCCCCCCCACCTGATCATGGGGGCCGGGCCTTTTGTCCACAGGAGAAATGCCACCAGTACTGGCCAGCGGAGCGCTCTGCTCGCTACCAGTACTTTGTCGTTGACCCAATGGCTGAGTATAATATGCCACAGTATATCCTACGTGAGTTCAAGGTCACAGATGCCCGGGTGAGTTTGGACAGGAGGAGCATGTGTATTTGCATGTCTGTAGCTGCCTGAGCACATGTGGGGTGGTGGCTGCCTGCATGATACCCTAGCTCCAGCTGCAGGAATCTGAGGCTCCAGTGGGAAGAGGTTGGGGGGCCAACTCCCAGGGTGCTTACCTGTGATATTGTCCTACCCTTCCAGCCTGGTGGGGCCGCAGCCTGAGGCACTGACCTCATTTCCTGTCTCTCCCAGGACGGGCAGTCGAGGACAATCCGGCAGTTCCAGTTCACAGACTGGCCAGAGCAGGGCGTACCCAAGACGGGGGAGGGCTTCATTGACTTCATCGGTCAGGTGCACAAGACCAAGGAGCAGTTTGGACAGGATGGGCCCATCACGGTGCACTGCAGGTGGGGCTGGCCACCGGAGGGCTGGGCAGGGGCAGGGGCAGGGCGGCCTGCAGGCCTGGTGAACATGACCTCTGACGTAACGCTGTCCCTGAGCAGTGCTGGCGTGGGCCGCACCGGGGTGTTCATCACTCTGAGCATCGTCTTGGAGCGGATGCGCTACGAGGGCGTGGTGGACATGTTCCAGACGGTGAAGACCCTGCGCACACAGCGCCCAGCCATGGTGCAGACGGAGGTATGTGGGCCGGCACCTGAGCACACACCACCGACACTGACCGTGGCCAGCTGTGCCTGGGGCTCCGGGACAGGATGGGCAGGACGTGTGCCTCCTTCAGCAGCTCTGCACCGAGCACCAGTGGTGTGCCTGGCTCCCCCTGGGGTTGCACGTAGGGGTCCTCACAGGGGAGCGGTAGGTGGATGTGGGCAGCGGGAAGCGGAGCGAGATGGGCTTTCAGAGGTTCTTTCAGGCTCTCGGGACATGGCCGGGGGCGTATGTCTGGGCCCGGCACCTGCTCCTGGCCAGCAGAGGCTGAGTCCGTGGCCCACCGGCTGCAGTGCGAGTGCCCTCGGTGCAGCGTGTTGAGGTGCTGCTGGCCCTGTCCGTGCCGACCGTGCCCCTGTCCCGGCAGGACCAGTACCAGCTGTGCTACCGTGCGGCCCTGGAGTACCTCGGCAGCTTTGATCACTATGCAACGTAACTACCGCAGCCTCTCCTTCGCCGCCCCTGCCTGGGGGCTCCGGAGGGGACCCAGCTCTTCTGAGCCATACCGACCATCGTCCAGCCCTTCTGCACGGATGCCATTGTTGGCAGAGCACAGCCCACCGGGATCACAGCGTTTCAGGAACATTGCCACACCAAACAAGAGCCCAGAGACCCCCCGGCAAGGGGTTGGGCCGGCAGGCAGCCCATCTCTCCCTTCCAGGCCTGCCCGGAGCCCGCTGGAACTCTCTGTTCCGCTGCCGCGTTTCTCATGCTTCTTCTCACGGGGTGGGGATGGGGCAAGGCCTCCTTTTTATACACTGAGTGCAGTAGACGAAGGGATTCTAGCCTCTTCCCTCTGACTTTTCCTTTTGCAAATTCTTAGCTGCAGAATGGGCTGCTGTTGGGGTTGGGGTGTCATCTCCTTTCTTTTTTGAGTTCACTTGGATCCTTTTTTTTGTATAACTTTTACTATGGAAGGATGAACATGCCTTCTTCACGCGTGTGGAGCTGGGGCCGCAGCCTGAGCGGGGGGTCTCACCGATCCACTGTTCTTCCAGGCCTTCAGACAAGATCCTGTTTCAGCCAAATGCAGGGAACAATTTTTTTTTTTTAGTTTTGTTCTGTTTTCATTAAGAGCCTTATTTTAGGCGCCACAGGCAGTGGTGGGCGGGGAAGAGATAGGAAACACTCAGCCCCAGTCATCTATTCCAGTGTGTGTTTTAAGTCATAGCCCAGAACCACAGACGTGTCTGGGGGAGCCTGGCAAGGCGTTCTCATCACCATCGTGTTTGCAAAGGTTAAAAAAAGCAACAACAAAAAACAAAAACAAACAATCCAAAAAAAATCAAAAAAAGAGAAAAGGATTTAAAAAAAAAAAGTCATTTCCTGGCCTCTGCTTCAAACCCCTGAGAGGGGAGGTGGCTCCCTTTGCCTGGGGCTCCCGGAGGAGCTGCCAGGCTGACCTCTGGACCCACAGAGGCTGGCTTTTGTCCCCAGCATTTCGGTGTGGCGGTGTGGTGTGGTGTTGGTAGCTTGGGGGTCTGGCCATGCGGCCAAGGTAGTTGGCACAGGTCAGGGTGTGTACCACACCCTGCACACCTCAGGGCCAAGCAGGGGCGTGGCGGGCCGTTCAGGTCCGGGCCAGTGGGCCTGGTAGCACATGTCTGTTCTCAGAGAAGGGGCCAGATGATCTTCCTCCCTGGTTTGCAGCTATTTTCAAAGCCCGAGAGAATTGCTCTT
This sequence comes from Micronycteris hirsuta, assembly GCA_004026765.1. Taxonomy (NCBI): domain Eukaryota; kingdom Metazoa; phylum Chordata; class Mammalia; order Chiroptera; family Phyllostomidae; genus Micronycteris; species Micronycteris hirsuta. The sequence goes on along the minus strand of PVJI01000740.1, from coordinate 72,577 downwards.
TTCCACTCCTTCAAGATGCCCTCATAAACCAATGTGGCAAGACTACTGGAATTCTTCTAATGGTACTATAATCAATCCTTATAATCTTGGCTTGCCGAGGGGCAGGGAGAGGGCCTCTTCCTCTGGGCAGCACTATCTAGGTAGGTAAGTGGGGGCGGGGAAGGGTGCATAGCTGTTTTAGCCGAGGGACACGAAGCAGACGTCCCAAGATCTAGCTAGGCTCGGTCAAGATCAACAATCCAGGGTTGGTAATGTTGGATGAAACATTCATTTTTACCTTGTGGATGCTCGTGCTGTAGAGTTCACTGTTGTACACAGTCTGTTTTCTACTTGTTAAGGAAACTACAGCATCATTGCATACTTCTCGATGGTAATAAATTTGAATAATCAGATTTCTTATAAACCGGGCCTCTGTCTCAGCTTTTTATGGAACCAGAGTCTGGGCTCTGTAGGCCAGCACCTACGGGCAGGTGCTGGCGACTTCCTGCTCCTCAGGAGCCAGGTGCACGTCGTGAGCATCTGTGACAAGACAGGCCCTTGGCCTGGTGCTCACTTTCAGAGAGGAACGGCTACAAGCCCTGAAGACTGAGCCACCAGTAAGTACATGTAAAGGGCACCCCCATGGGATCGGCTCCCCGGACTGGGAGCAGACATACCCTTGGCTTCTCCTCACACTTAGGATATTCTGGGTCCTCATCCTGTGTCAGAGGTACTGGGGCTCCCCCTTCAAGGAGCCACACTCCCTCTTTCCGTTACCGCCCTCTCCTCTTCCCCACTGCAAATTGGCTTGTGAAGATTCTTACAATTCTTGCAACGTATACACCGGACGTACTGTGGCTGTCTGGCCCCTGGGCACAGTAGGATCCGCTCACTGAGCCCTATGGCTTTTCCACTAGTGATCAAACAGATCCTGCCATGTTGTCGAGCTATGGAACTTCTGGGGACACAGAGATGAATGAGACCCAAAACAAGTGGGGAAGAGATACATAAGTTGGCAATGACCAGACTGTAGAGAGTCATGGTGAATGAGCCTACCACAGAGGTGCTGTGGGTACACTGAGGCAGCACCTGACCCTGTGGTAGGGTCAAGGAAGGCTTCCTGGAGGAGGCAACATAAGCTGGCTTCTGATTTTCATGAGGTGAGTAGTTCACTATTTTTTTCACCACCCCAAGTTAAGTCTGTCACCATTTATCCCCGGCTTTGCCCTATCTTACCTCCTCCCACCCTCCTTTCCCTCTTCCTCCCTCTGGTAATCACCATACTGTTATCTGTGAGGGTTTTTTTTTTTTAGCTTAATCTCTTTACTTTTTTTTTTTTTTTTTTTAACCAAGCTCCTAACACCTCCTCCCCTCTTGACAGCCGTCAGTCTGTTCTCTGTATCTGAATCTGTTCCTGTTTTGTTTGTTAGTTTATTGTGTTCATTAGATTCCACATATAAGTGAAATCATATGATACTTATCTTTCCTCGCTCAACTTCTATAGCACCCAGTCAGGGAAAGACACGTAATCCTCCCAGCAAAGTACAGGGTGGGTCCTGTTATGCTCCTTTGCAGATGAGAAATTAGGACTCATCCACTCATTCAACACGTGCTTAACGAGCATTTGCTACGTATACTGAGCAAGGACTTCTGCCCTCGTGGTATTTACACTCTTCGTCTGATGAAACGTGACGCGTGTGAACAGACAAGTTTGTTAGCAAGTGGGGGTGGGGGGATTAGGGGCTTGAGTATCGGGGTGGTCAGGGGAAGCCTCATTGAAAAGATGGGATCTGAGGGAAGACTTGAATGTGGTGAGAGATTTTTGCCTAAACATCTTCAAAAGCCAGAGGGAACAGCTGGAGCAAAGGTCCTGCCCGGGAGGGAACGTGCCTGGTGTGTCGAGGCTGGTGCAGCTGTAGTGCTGTGAGCAAAGGGCGAGAGGGCAGTGTGGCATGAGGTCAGAGAGCAAACAGGCCAGCCCCAAGGACTTGGGGAGGACTGGCGGAAGTCCGGGTCTGGTGGGCCCTGGCTGGGTCGCTCGGTTGGTTAAAGCATCCAATACACCAAGGTTGTGGGTGCAATCTCTGTTCAGGGTACATACAAGAAACAATTCATGAGTACATAAATGGAACAATAAATCGATGTTTCTCTCCCTTTTCTCTCTCTAAAATTAATAATTTAAGCAAAAACAATTTTTAAAGATTTTATTTATTTTTAGAGAGGGGAAGGGAGGAAGAAAGAGAAACAGCAATGTGTGGTTGCCTCTCACATGGCCCCCACTGGGGGCCTGGCCCGCGCAACCCAGGCATGTGCCCCGACTGGGAATTGAACTGGGACCCTTTGGTTCCCAGCCCGCGCTCAATCCACTGAGCTATGCCAGCCAGAGCACAAAATTTTTTTTAATGAAAGAAATGTAACAAAACCTTGCGACTTCCCTGTAGGTAGTGGAAATGCAGGATTAGAAAAAAGAGAAAAATGCAGCCCTGAGCACTGTGGTGTTGAGTGTTGTCCTACAAGGCAGCAGGTTGCTGGTTCAATTCCCAGTCAGGGCACCTTCCTGGGTTGTGGGTTTGGTCCCGAATCAGGGCGCATGCAAGAAATGATGGATCAGTGTTTCTCTTGCACGTTGATGTTTCTCTTTCTCCCTCCCTTCCCCTCTCTGTAAAAAATATATATATATGTATGTATTTTTAGAAAGAAAGAAGGAAGGAACAAATGACCAGGTGTGGTGAAAATTAGCTAGATGCGTGTTATCTGTTAGAGGTAGAACTCAGGATTTCCTTACAGACTGCACGGAGAGAAAGAGGAGTCAAGGTTGACCCTGCAGTTCTGGCCTGAGCAGCTGGAAGGATGAGGCTGATCGTGAGAGCTGAGCAACCAGTCGAGGTTCCCGGCGGGAGGATGGTGGAGTTGCCATCACTCCCAGGTCTGCCTGACTGCAGGGCTCATTCCGCACTGCAGGTGCCTGTATCTGGAAGTGGAGTCGGGTGTGTTGAGGAAAAATATTTAGAAGGAAATACACCAAAAGTTGTGAAATTAGGTGATTTTTTTTAATTTTAGAGATAGAAGCATTGATTTGTTGCCCCACTTATTTATGCATGCACTGGCTACTTCTCTGTGCCCCGATCAGGGCATTGAACCAACAGTCCTGGCATATCGGGACAACGCTCTAACCAACTGAACTACCTGGCCAGGGCTGGTTAGGTGATTTCTTTCTTCATAATTTTCCAAATGTTCTGCAAAGAATTAACAGCACTTAGCCCTGGCTGGTGTGGCTCAGTGGATTGAGCCCTGGCCTGCAAACTAAAGGGTCATTGCTTTCATTCCCAGTCAGGGCTCGTGCCTGGGTTGTGGGCCAGGTTAGGCAACCACACACTGATGTTTTTCTCCATTTCTTTCTCCCTCTCTTCCCCTCTCTCTAAAAATAAATAAAAATTTTTTTTTAAAAAATAGCACTTAAAAAAGAATAGCACTTTAATTTCTAGAAAGACAAACTTTTAAAATTATACAGTGTTTTTAAAAACAACAAAAATCTTTCAAACAGCAAAGAAGTTCTAAAACATTAAAGTCCCCATTTTCACCCTGTCCCCAGCTCCCTGGAGGGAGTCACAATTTAGTCAACATCCTTCTGGGCATTTTCTATAAATATACAAACATGCTCATAAATTTTATTTTTTTAGATTTTATTTATTTATTTTTAGAATAAGAAAGAGAGGGAGAGAAACACTGCTGTGCCAGAGATACATTGGTTGCCTCTCACACATCCCCACCGGGGACCTGGCCTGCAACCCAGGAATGTGCCCTGGCTGGGAATCAAACCAGCAACCTTTTGGTTCGCAGGCTGGCACTCAATCTACTGAGCCACACCAGCCAGGGCTATAAACTTTTACTTTTTATACGAGAATCATGTTACATCTTCCTGCAAATTGTCCTTTTCATTCAAGTGTATTGTGAATTTCTCTCCATGTCAGTATCTAACATTTTGTAAGCCACTACATACTCTTCTGTTATAAATGGTCATCAGTATAGCTTTTTTATTTTACAAAGTGGATGTACATGATAAAATGGATCAAAATCAAACAGTCTTGAAGGATACAAAATGTCCTCTCCCCAACTCTGGTTTCATACGCTGGAGCTTCTGGTTTCAGTTTGGGTGGTGAGCATCATGTCCTCAGTGGGTGGCGCTCTCCGTAGATGGTTCCTGGTGACTCCTCAATAAAATGCGGGATTTAATTAAATTATATGATCTCCCACCTGTACCTCCTGATTTTGTTAGATACAGTATTTTAATTCTTCTGGAGCTCCCCCGTGACTTTAAATAATATATTTAAACCTCTATTTATCACCCGGGGCAGTATCTATTGATTACCCTCTATGAAGAATGAGGAAATTAGTTCACTTTCCTTGATCCCTTCCTCCTTCCTCCAGCTACCTTTTTTCTTATTTGATTTCACATTGTCAAGTTTATAATACTTTCCGTTCTATTTCTGTAATTAAGTCTTTTATTCTAAAAATTGAAAATCAATAAACAGCATTTTAATTGCATGTTTATGAAAAATCTTTCAAGCATTAATTTCAAATAGGTCTTCCAATTTTTCCTTCACTCCCTTCACTGCTGGATCACACTCAGCTGCCGCCGTTTCTGGTGCAGCCGCCTATTAATCTTTTCCTTGCCTTTGGTGAAGTACTCCCTCATGAAATTTTTTCACTTAAGATTATAAAGTTTCTGATTCTCGTAGGTCTTAAAATCTCTTTTAGACTCACTCTCGGTTTTAATTTTGCCATCTTTGTTTAAAGATGTCCCCAGAAACCGTTAAAGATATTGTGTCGGGTTCTACATTAACCTGTTGTTGAAGGGAGAGGGTTGGACGGCAACTGCGGGGGCTTTTGCTAGCAGGTCTCCTTATTGGATTCCCCTGGAGTTTGCCGCGTTGCGCACTTTGATTTCTTTACCTGTAGACTCTGAACTTAAAACTCGTCCAGCCTTCTCCGGGGAGAATGATCCTGGACTCAGACATCTTGGGCTGTGGTTTTCTCAGCTCTGTTTTGTTCAATCTGACTCCATTGCTTTTTTTTTTTTTTTAAGATTTTATTTATTTACTTTCAGAGAGAGGGGAAAGGAGGGAGGAAGAGAGAAACATCGAGGTGTGAGAGAAGCATCGATTGGTTGCCTCTCACACGCCCCCAACTGGGGACCTGGCCCAAAACCCAGGCTTGCGCCCTGACTGGGAATTGAACGGTTGAACCTTCAGTTCACAGTCCAGTGCCCAATCCACTGAGCCACACCAGCCAGTGCCATTGCTTACTATCTTTTGGAATGCTTTTTTTTTTTTTTAAGATTTTATTTATTTATTTTTAGACAGAAGGGGAATGGAGGGAGAAAGAGGAGAGAAACATCAATGTGTGGTTGGTTGCCTCTCGTGTGGCCCCCACTGGGGACCTGGCCTGCAACCCAGGCATGTGCCCTGACTGGGAATCAAACCTGCGACCCTTTGGTTCACAACCCGTGCTCAGTCCTCTGAGCTACACCAGCCAGGGCTGGAATTCTTATTTTAAAAAATATTTTAGTGTATGGCTAATGTGAGTATCTAAATTGTTTTTTCCCAAAAAATTATTTTAGATCACCCTCTTCTATCACCCTCTTCTCTGCACTGATTCGTAATGCCTCCTTTAAAAAAAAGTCGCACGTGAAGTTTTAAGCACAGAGTTTACTTCTGGGCCTCGAATCTGTTTCATTCATCTGTCCGTCTTGTCTAAGCCAGAACTACTCGTGTAACTTTTGTGGTTTTGTTTTATTACCTGACACAGCTAGTCCCCTGATGTTCTTCCAGATGGACATTAGACTAATTTTGGAAAGTTCCCCTCCCTCAATTTTGGCTACAGATGTCAGTATTCCTCAATAAAATGAACAATAACATATCTGAAGAATAGGTGTCACAGGAAGCAAAGCCGGCTGGAGTCTAAAGGAAGCCTTGGGACCCAAGTAAGCTGCTGGGAGGGAGGAACGCTGTCTGATGAGTGCAGCCATCCCAGTTTCCCGAAAGACAGCTGTAGTGTCACAAGGATGCTGGGCGCAGCCTCTCAGCACCCACAGTGATAACAGTCTGGAACTGTAAACTCAGCATACTCTTCTATGACGCTTGACCCATCTCTTCTTGAACCCTTAATTCCAGCCTTCTGTAAATTTCTAAAATGATTTATTGATTTTAGAGAGACAGGGAGAGAGAGAGAGGGAATGAGTCTTTGATTTGTTATTTCACTTAGTTGTGCATTCATTGGTTGATTCTTGTATATGCCCTGGCTGGAGATCGAACCCTCAACCTTTAACCTTGGCATATCAGGACAATGCTCTAACCAACTGAGCTACCCAGCCAGGGCCCCAGCCTTGTTTAATATTGTTATTTATTTTTTAGAGAGGGGAAGGGTGAGAGAAAGAAAGGGAGAGAAACATCAATGTGTGGTTGCCTCTCTCACGCCCCCTACTGGGGACTTGGCCCATAACCCAGGCATGTGCCCTGGACTGGGATTCGAACCGGCTATCCTTTGATTCGCAGGCCGGCGCTCAACCACTGAGCCACACCAGCCAGGGCTAAATACTTGCCTTTTCTTAAGCACACCATGCCAAACATTTGTAAAAGGCATAGGGTCCATCCCTAATAGATAGAGCTGCTTTCAAATCAACAAGAACAAAAGTAAATATCCTAATAGAAAAGTGGGCATGGACACAAATAGGCAATTTACAAAAGATACACAAATTTCATGAAACTGGAAGGTACAGAGCCTTACTATCTTTCTTTTGTTTATTTTTTTCTTTCATTTTTAAAATTTCTTTTTTGTCGTGTTTTATTTCTACAGAGTCTCGCCATTAATCAAAGAAATGCACATTGAAATAAAAGATCAGGTACTATTGTTTAACAAATTGACAATAGTTATGTGTCAATATTGGCGGGGTGAACTGGGCAGTCATACTGCTCGTGGAGGCCTATGCTTCTACCTTTTTAGAGGAGAAATTCCAGTGTCTATCAAAAGTCTTAAAATATGCTTTACCTTTGACCCAGTGATACACATTTAGGAATTTATATGCAGGAAACAAGCAGACAAATATTTTTTAAATCTATGGGCAAAAATTCATTGCAACATCATTCATAATACTGAAAAGTTGGAAACAACCCAAAATACATACCCACATCAGCTGAGACCATTTTAGAAACAGAATCCCAGTCCCAACCCCAGACCTACTGAAACAGAATTTGTATTTTGAGAGTTCCTTAGTGCATTTGTATGAGCATTAAAATTAGAGAATCTCTGGCAAGGTTATACACCAAAACGTCAGCAGTGATTTTTCCCATTGGTGATGCTCCCTATTTTAAATGCGTTTTTTTGGTTTGGTACCATTAACATACACTTTTTTTTGTAAGAATGTGTCAGTGGTAGAAAAGTACGCCATGCTGTGGTTGCATAAGCCTGGCATCCTTCCTGGTGCCCCTCATCCAAGACCAAGTCCTTTGGGAATCCCATCTTAGCCCCTGCTCTTCCACAACCAGCCAGACGGCCTCACATTCAGCCGTACTGCTGGTCCAGTAACCTTAGCACTGTGCTGATACTGTTATTATTCTTTCCTCTGCTATTCTCATACTAAAATGGGGATGCCAAAGAAATCCTCCAGGCTGCAGTGCAGAAGTGAAATGCAAATTGACATGATAATTACGGTTTGATTCATCTGTCTCCTCTACTGGACTGGGAACTTCTTGAAGCCACGAGCCATGTCTTACTTGCCTTGCAGCCTAGTCTGGCCCAAAGTAGGGACTAGATAAATGTTTGCTAAATGGACCAAAGAGGAGGTGTTTGACCTGGCCCTAAAGCAAGAAGTAATCTGACTGTGAGAGGGCCTACAGCTGGGGCTGCCTGAATCCTCTCTCCGTCCCCCAAATCTCTGCTCCCAGCTCCTCTAACGAGGCCCCACATTTTGCTTCCACCCTGAGCACACATCCTAGTCAGCTCTGAGAGGGGCTTCCCATCCCCCAACCACCTCACCTAAGAAAGGACCTACATCCACACCAAACCTCCCTCTCCCTGTGGAGCTGCTTTTCTTCCCATCCTCTGCCCCAATGGTAGGAATGGCTCCAATGAAGATTTACCAATGACAATATTTTTTAAATAAAGGTCACCCAGGACCTGGACTGAACTTTTACCTGGGGGGAGGTTTTTGGCCCCAGAACTGGGTTGCTCCTCAATCTCCTCCCAAAGATCTGTGCCCCGATTCCTTTCCAGGGATGGCCCTTTGCAGCCTCCTCTCCGGCACATTGTCAGGGCATTCTCTGCAGTCACTCCTGTCTGAGCTCCTGCCATGCTGTAGTAAGTAACACCCATTAGCATTACTATGCACTTGGGTGTGACGTGCAGTTTACCTGCATTGTTAAAATTTACTCCCCCCCCCCCAATATCTCTGTATAGTAGCTTGTATGGTTATCTCCTTTTGCAGCTAAAGACTAAGATTCAAAGAGGTGAAGCAACTCACCCTATGTCATATGGCTAGGAAGGGTGCAGAATCTAGATTTGAACCTGGATCTGTGTGACTCCAGAGCCTGAATGCTAACTACTACACAAACTGCAATCTGTGTGGCTTCATTTATCCGTTCTTTCTACAAGCAATGTACCAGGAATGTTTATTGAGCACTTACTATGAACCAGGCATTGCACAGGACAATGGGCTTCAAATAAAGAAAAACCAAAGTCCCCGCTCTTAGAGGCTTAGTCTGTGGGAAACAGACATAAGTCACAGAAATCTTACACACAAATATAATTGCAAAACCATAGATGCTCTGCAGGAAAAGTGCCTAACGCAATGCAGGGCAGTACAGGGCAGCAAGACCCCCACTTGCATGGGAATTAGGCTTCTGTGAGGAAGTGGGGTTTAGCAAAGGCCTTGAGGCAGAAGGGAGCACAGCCCCTTTTAGAAAAACAGAATAGAGCCCTGGCTGGTGTGGCTTGGTGGACTGAGTGTCCGCCTGTGAACCAAAAGGTCTCCAGTTTGATTCCCTGTCAGGACACGTGCCTGGGTTGCAGGCCGGGTCCCCAGTTGGGGGCATGCTAGAGGGAACCGATGGCATCGTCGTTTCTCTCCCTCTCTTTGTCACTCCCTTCCCCTCTCTCTAAAAAGAAATAAATAAAATATTTTAAAAAATAAAATAAAAACAGAATAGAGGCAGCATGGCTGGAGCTCAGAGAGCAAAGGAAGAACGAGGCAGGATGGGATGGAGAATGCACAGGGGCCTGGTAGGCCAGGACAGCGACTTGGGATTCACGGGGAGAGCACAGGAAGCTTTTAAAGGGTTTTCAATAGAGCAATGAATTTAGCTTTGCTTTGTAGAAAGGTCACTCTGGCTGCTGTATGGAAAACAGATTGGAAGGACAGTGGTTGCAGTGGTCCAGGTGAAAGGTGCTGGGTCTTTAAGTGGGATGGTAGTGACAGAGGTTTTAAAAAAATGAATTCACGATACAGTTTTGAAAGTAAGGCCAACAGGTTCAGGTGTGGGCTGCGAGAGAAAAGCATCAAGAGTGCCTGCCCGCCTGCGTGAATACTGGTGCCTCAACTGAGGCGGGGAGCCCCGAGGGAGGAGCAGATTTAGGGAAAAGCCAAGGGTGGGCTTTTGTTGGGTTTGAGTAATTGTCCAGGTGGAGGGACAGGGTTGTCTTCATTTCTGTATCCCCAGAGTCAGTACAGAATCGGTGCTTGTTTTAAAATCGTTAAATTAGCCCTGACTGGTGTGGCTCAGTGGGTTGGGCGTTGTCCTGCAGACCAGAAGGTCACTGATTTGACTTCCTGTCTGGGCACGTGCCTGGGCAGCGGGCCAGGTCCCCAGCTGGGGGCGTGTGAGAGGCAACTGATTGACGGTTCTCTCACACATGGCTCTTTCCTTCTCTCCCTCGTTTCCCCTCTCTCTAGGAATAAAGGAGTACAATCTTTTTAAAAATTAAAATCGTTAAGTTAAAAAATGCACAAATGGGTAGAATTTGAGTGAAGTCTTGAAGAATGGATGGGATTTAGCCTTGAGGTGAAGCTATTTTGGTGGCTCACGTGCAAACAAAACAAAAACCCAACAGAACAGTTGGTGGGAGCAAAGGAGGACTGGAGGTGCCTGTTCGCGCTGCTCACCGAGGTTTCACCTGTAACACCGAGCCATCCTCCCCAGCACAGGACAGTGAATCAGAGCTAGAAAGGAAGACTGTGTCTTTGTTAACAGGAAGAGTCCGGGGAGTATTTGTGAGTATGCATGTGTCTGCCTGTAAACACTTTTATATTTGTATTTTTATATTTCCCAGGCTAGAGGGCCCTGGTCTTTCCAGCTGACCTTATCTGCAAAGCTGAGCTAAGGCTGAATTTGCTTTCTGTTTACATGGACTGGCCTGGCTGCCGAAGCCCTTCTCCACCCCCTTCCCAGTGAGCCAGGCAGAGCAGGTCAGGCTGTGCCAACTTGTTCCTGGTGCTTAGGGATCAGGGCTTCTTTTCTGGGCAGCTCTCGTGAGGCCCTTTGACCAGAGACCACAAAGCTCCGGAAAAAAATGTTCTGTTCATCAGCTAGTGCCCCCAGATGAGAGGTGGAATGCAGTTGACCCAGAGGTGAAAGCCAAAGGCATCATCAATGTAGAGACACAATCCTTACTGTTCGTTCACTCATTCAGTTCATCGTTCATTCATTTATTTAACAAATCACCTCAGATCCAGTGTTCATTTGACATTACCTAACCTCCCTGCGTCTCTGGTTCCTCAGCTCTAAAATGGAGTCAGTACCGCCCTGGCTGGTGTGGCTCAGTGGATTGAGTGCTGGCCTATGAACAAAAGGGTTGTGGGTTCAATTCCCAGTCAGGGCACATGCCTGGGTTGCAGGCCAGGTCCCAGATAGGGGGCGCTCATGAGGCAACCCCACATTGATGTTTCTCCCTCTCTCCTTCCCTTCCCCTCTCTCTAAAAATAAATAAAATATTAAAAAAAATAAATAAAAAAATAAAATGGAGTCAGTACCGATGCCTTCTTCAAAAGTTCATTGTGAATTTCATTGTGAGGATGAAATTAAGGAATGCCATTTGTTCACTAAGTAAATATTTAAGTATTCTTTAAAAGATTTTATTTATTTATTTATTTATTTATTTATTTTTAGAGAGAGGGAGGGAGGAAGAGAGGGAGAAAAACATAGATTGGTTGCCTCTGACCCATGCCCCAACTGGGGACTGGGCCTGAAATCCAGCCATGTGCCCCGACCAGGAATCGGGAACCAGTGATCTTTCAGTCTGCGGGATGACGCCCAATCCGCTGAGCTACACCAGTCAGGGCTCAACCAATACTTAGTAAGCTCATACAGAGATTCAGGGCTGTCCTACATGATGGTGGATTGTGGTGGCACAGAGCCCTGGCCTCACAGAGAAGACATTCTAATGTGTGGAGTTAAAGAATAGAAAAATAGAGCATAAAGTGGTGGTCAGGGAAGGCTTCGCTGAGGAGGTAACATGTCAGCAAGGCCCTGAAGGAGATGGGGAAGCAAGCCACTCAGACGGGGTGAGGGAATAGGGAACTGGAGGAGTAGGGGGAGGGGTGGTATGGTGATGGGAATGGGGGTGGGTAGGCCGTTTTGTTTTTCCAATGGTAAGAGAAAATTTTATTTAGAAAGTTACAGAGGTAGTAGAAGGGCTCTCGGAGCACGCGTCACCGCCTGGAGGGAAGAGGGAGAAGGGAAAGGCGAGGGTGTGCTTCCCCGAGGGAGAGCGCCTGTAGGCCATTCTAAGGACTTGGCGGCTCTCCAGAATGAGATGAAAGTCATTTATTTGATGGTTTTTAAAGGAGTAACATGATCTGGCTTCAAGTATTAAAGCATCACTCTGCTGCTGAGGCGACTGCAGGGAGCAAGGGCAGGCGCAGGGAAAATGATCCTCATCAGGCCTCAGATGGTGGTGGCTTGCACCGGGGTGGTGGGGGAAGTGCTGGGCTCTGGACAGGTTTTGGAGGCAAAGCCGAACTGTCTAAATGTTCATGTCAGTGCGCCAGAGGCACAGTTCATAGAAGAAAAAGACCGATAAATTAGACTTCATCAAAATTAAAAACTCTTGCACTTCAAAAGACACTATTAAAATGAAAACCAAGACACAGAATGAGAGAAAATATTTACAAAGCCAATATCTGATGAAAGGATTTGTATCCAGAATATACAAAGGACTCTTACAACTCAATATTAAGACAAACAACCCATTTTAAAAAATTGACAAAAGATTATAAATAGATATTTCACAAAAGATGATATATGAATGGCTAATAAGCATATAAAAAGATGCTCAACATCATTAGTCATTAGAGAAATGCAAATTAAAGCCCCAATGAGATGCCTCTTCACACCCACTAGGATCGCTGTAATCAGGAAGACAGTAACAAATGCTGGCAAAGATGTGGAGAATGGGAACCCTCATATATCGTGGGAATGTTAAATGGTCTAGCCACTTTGAAAAACAGTTTGGCAGTTTCTTAAAAAAACAAATTTACTGTACAACACAAATTCCACTCCTAATTAACTAACCAAGAGAAATGAAAGTATACATTTCACTAAGACTTGCACATAAATACGTAAATGTTGATAGAAGCTTCATTCATAATGGCCAAAAAGTAGAAACAACCCAAATGTCAATTAATACTACAATGGCCTAGCCGGTGTGATTCTGTGGATTGAGTGCCAGCCTGCAAACCAAAAGGTCACGGGTTCAATTCCCAGTCAGGACACATGCTCGGGTTTTGGGCCAGGTCTTCAGTAGAGGGCATGTGAGAGGCAACCAATTAATGTATCTCTCACACACTGATGTTTTTCTCCCTCTCTGTCTCCCCCCTTTGCTCTCTTTCTGAAAGTAAATAAACAAAACCCTTAAAAAATACTACAATGGGATACTAACATTAAAAGAAATAAAATACGGGTGCATCCTACGACTTAGATGAATCTCAAAAAAATTATGCTAAATGAAAAAGTTCAGACACAAAAGAGCACATATTGTACAGTTCTATTCATATGCAATGTCCAGAAAAGGCAAGTCTATATGGACAGAGAGTCGGTGAATGGTTGTCAGGGCTGGGAGTGGGGCAGAGAGTGCTGGTCACGGCACGGGCATCTTACTGAGTTGGCTGATTTTATTGAGCTGACGGGAATGTTCTAAAACTGGATCGGGTGTTGTTTGTACAGGTGGTAAATTATGAAAAATCATTACATTATACCCTTAAGATGGGAAAGTTTTATAGTATCTAAATAATACCCCCAAAAGTTGTTTTTATAAAAAATGTCAGTGACAACATCAACAACTTTTGTGTATACGGGTATTAAAGTTTTTAGTGTAGGTTTTGGAACATAGTAAGGGCTGAGTAAATGTAGTTCACTTTGAAAGCTAATAATATTGCCATTATTGTTACTGATGTAATGCTTCCTATGTGCTAGGCATTGGACAAAATAGTACATGCTAGGCACTGGACAAAACTACAGAGTTTATCTCCAGATCCTACCACCATGGCTAACAAGTCACTCTAAAAGTTGTCTCCCCCGTCTTTTTTCCTCCATAGCAAGCACAACTTTTGTGATTTTCTTTATCTGCCTGAACACTTGTGTCATGTCTGCCTCCCTCACTAGACTGTCAACGCCATGAGGGCAGGGAAGGGACTGTTCCACCCATTCAGTAATGGCGGGCCTTCAGTAACAGGTGAGCAGATTCTGGAAGACTTCTTGCTGCATCTGGTAGGAAGAACAGATGTTCCTGATACGCTCTTTTTCTTCTTCATCCCCATGGATGTGGACCGGATGTCTAGGGCTGCGGCAACCACCCTCCAACTGTGAGGAGCACACACGAAGGCCAAACCCGGGTTATGAAGTGTGACGAGGAAATATGGAAGGAGCCTGTACCTTTGGCGTCTTTGTTGAATACTAAGCCAATGCCAATAAATGCCCCCTTCAGACTTCTTATTACATGAGAAAAATAACTTTATGTCTGTCTAAGCTACGCTTGCTAGGGTTCTATTTCTGGCAATGAAACAGATTTCTAAAGGATACTACCAATAAGACTGACATGATACTTTTTACTTTTTTTAAAAGATTTTATTTATTTATTTTTAGAGATGGGGAATGGAGGGAGAAAGAGAAGGAGAGAAACATTAATGTGTGGTTGCCTCTCATGTGCCCCCTACTGGGGACCTGGCCTGAAACCCAGGCCTGTGCCCTGACTGGGAATCAAACTGGCAACCCTTTGGTTTGCAAGCTGGCACTCAATCCACACCAGGTGGGACGACATGATACTCTAGGGAGATTTTTTTTTTTTAAGATTTTATTTATTTATTTTCAGAGAGAGGAAAAGGGAGGGAGAAAGAGCAATGTATGGTTGCCTCTCACATGGTCCTCATTGGGGACCTGGCCCGCAACCCAGGCATGTGCCCCAACTGGGAATCGAACCGGGACCCTGTGGTTCCCAGCCCGCGCTCAATCCACTGAGCTACACCAGCTGGGCTCTAGGGAGATTTTTGACCGGTGGAGGAAGATGGGCATGTAAACAAACTCACGCACATGTGAAACATACACTTTGTAGAACTCTGTATAGGGCGAGGTAATGGACCCATGAAGGAGTCCCTGGTTGCATACTGGTTTCTGGCTTAGGTGATTGGGTGGAGGGCGCCCTGCTAACTGAGATAGGAAATTTAGGAGATGGAATTCATTTGTGAGGCAGAGTAGTTCTTTATTGGGCACGTGAGTTTTAGGTACTTGTAGGATACCTGGAGGGAAGTGACGTAGACATAGGAGAATACATGGATCTGAACTCAGGGGAGAAGCCTGTGCTGGAGTACAGAATGGGTGTCATCAGTGTGCGCACATGAGTGAAGCCTTAGATTAAGTGTGTATTGAACTGTTTCAGACTATACGTTAAGTGCTTTGTATCATTACCATCATCATCATCATCCCTCAGTGCAACTAACATTTACTAAGCACTTACTACATGCCAATTCAGCGTCAAAGTGCTTTACCTGCATTACCTGCATTATCTCATTCAATTCTCACAACCAAGAAGGGGAAGTACTGTTCCAGTTTTAGTTATTAAATAACTGAGGATTGGAGAAGTTAAGTAACTGCTGCTAGTAAGTTGTGAAACCAGATATACCCAAGGATACTTTGTAGAATGAGAGAAGAGGGCAAAAGACATAGCCATGACAACACCAACATGCTTTTCTTTGAAAAAATTTATTAATTTTGTAATTTAATTTTAAAAAATATGGTATCCTGTACATTGAATGCTATGCACAACTTATATGCTCAAGGAATTTTTACAATCTGAACAGACCAGTCCTGGCTGCTGTGGCTCAGTGGATTGAGCACTGGCCTGTGAACCGAAAGGTCTTGGTTTGATTCCTTGTCAGGGCACGTGCCTGGGTTGCAGGCAGGGTGATTAGCTGGGGGCATGCGACAGACAACCAATTGATATTTCTGATGTTTCTTTCCCTCTCTTTCTCCCTCCCCTCTCCTCTCTCTGAAAATAAAGTCTTAAAAAAAACCAACGAGAACAGACCAGTGTAGTAACCACCATCCAGATGAAGAAATAGAACATTCCTAACACCTCAGAAGCACTATTAATGCCGCCCCGGCTCCCCATCTCTCCATCACCTACTCAAAGGTCACCACACCTTTGACTTTTTGCTTTGTATATCAACATGGAGGGAGTGGAAAAGGAAAGATGAGCTTGAAAAGGTGACTAAGATAAGCTGGTCAGAGAAAGGGGAAGATGTCAAGAGAACTTGATCCAGGCTCCACCTATCACAGGCACAAACCAATTGAAAGCTAGCAATACAAAACAACAGCCATCCTGGAAAATCCTCTTTGGCAGCAGCAGGAAAGTTGACGAGATTAAATTCGTGGAGTAGCTGGTACTAACAGCAGGGCTAGTAATTGCACCCACATCCAGGACAGTGGAGCCTGAAGCCAGCTGGATTTTGTGCTTGGCGGCAGCAGCAAGGTCAGTAGTGGTGGATGAATTCTGTGGCGGGATTCGGTGGGAAGCACCCCCAAGTTGGGTTCTGCAGAGTCGCAGCAATGTTGTGAAATACCCAACACAATCTAAAATATTACCTTACCAGGTCAAGAGAGAAAAACCTTGAAATTGTGTAATTGTGAAAGACTAATGGTTAACTACCTGCCCCCCCCCGCCCCGCCCCCGGCAAACGGTCACTTCCCTTGTCTTTTTGGAAACAGAACTTTGCTTTTGGGGGGTAGGAGGGGGAAAGCATGGGCTATATCACCATTGGTCCAGGTCCACACCATTGTATGTAATGCCATCCTTTTTCTCAGCATGGATTCACTCTCGTCTACATAACAATACTGAAAGGCTAGTAGTCGTATTTTGCTCATTTGCTGGTGCGACATTCCACTCTCAGAGGAGCACTGGTTTGGAACGCAAATCTGACTCCATAGCCCTTTCCAGGGCACTACAACATTAACTCATTTATGGGTAATTTTGTACTTTTATTTTTTTAAATGACGTTGTGAGAACGCTACTTTTCTAGCTGACCCATCAGAGTGTCCTGTTACACCCCCTGCCCCATCACCTTTGACAATCTGGGAACTCCTTAATTATGGCGATTTACTACCCCTCAGGAACCGCTCCTAATGACTTCTAGAAGCCCCCTCCCCCACGGTGCATCTAATGCCAGGATCTCTTCCCCAAGAGCTCCTCCTAATGACCACCAAATTCTCGCTCACCGGGGAACTGCTTTTTAATGACTTTAAGGGCATCGCCCCTTAGGATCCGTCCTAATAACCCGCAGGGCTCCTTGCCAATTCAGGAGCTGTTCCCTTCAAGAAACGTCCCGGGGTGCCAGCGAATGAGGGGATTCCCAGAGGACGGGACTTTCCTTTTTAAAAACCGAGACAGTTGGTCACCTTATCAGGAACTCCTTGACCTCGGAAGCTTCCCTTTAAGGGATCACAACACACGTCTACCTCAGGCAAGGTCCTAACTCAGCCCCAAAAGGTTCTGCCCCACCCTTTCGTTAGAAGAATCCTAGAGTAATCTGGTTTTACCCTTTCCCACTATCCCATTTCTAGGCACTCGCCTCTTTCTATCCTGATTAGCTACGGGCCGCCAGAAGTCTGCCTGTGATAGGCCAGCGAAGCATTTAGCGGAGATGCTCAGTGGCCGCGGTCCCGAGTGGTACGGCGTTTCCTCCTGGCAACAGCCCGAGCCGGCCCTCATAGGCTGAGCAGATTCATATGCCCGGACTTTGGAGCGTCTGCAGCGCTTGCTCATTGGTTTTTTGAAGGTTGCTTATAGTGGGCCTCGGATTGGTTGGCTCTGTGAGGCACTGTGCGGCTGCGCCGAGACCGACTTTAGAGGAGGCGGAGCTTCGTCATTTGCTAGCAGGAAAAGCAGTGAGATCGGCTAGTGGCCACAGCGGAAGCTGGGCCTTAGCCCGGCCGGGCCGGTGGGCTTTAGGTGAGAACCGTAGGGTTTTGGGATCTTTTAGATTTGTTGTTCCTTCGGCCTTGACCGTGAGATCCGGTGGGGGAGGGGAAGGGGTGAGTGATGGGCACGGTTGTTAGCCAACGGAAGCAGGAGCTTCTAAAGTGCATCCTGAGATTGGTCCTTTCCAATTTCTTATGGCCAATGGTCGTCGGGAAGGGGGGCGGGTCCACTGGGCCGTATTTTCTTCCTGCGGCCGGGCCCCTCTCTCCTAGGCGGCGGGGCCGGGAGGGGCTGGCCCTTTACACGGTGAGGTACGGCGACTTGGGAGCTGGGGGCTACCTTGGGAGCGATACCCGCGGGAGCGGCTGAGAGGGGAGAGGGCGGGAGTTTGAAGTGGTTGTTAGCGATAGCTACCTTTATAGAGTGGTTAAGTCCCGGGCCTAGTGCTTAGCATTTTGCTTGCATCATCTGAGTTAATCACAGCAACCCTGCCAGCAAGGAGGTTGGGACCCCCCATCTTACAGGTGGAGAAACTGAGGCTCTGGAAACTCATACAGCCAAGGTCACACAGCTAATAAATGGCAGAGACCGGATCTGTATTTAGAGTTGCTTTCACTCCGGAGCCGGTGCTCTTAAACCACTAGGCTTTGTTGCTGGGTGGGAGAAAGGTGTCAGGGAACCGGAGCTGTCCCCAGGGAGTAGATTGGGGGAAGGGAATCCAAGGGTTGAAGAAAGGGAATGAGCATCAGAGGTGAGGGCAAGGAAATCAGTTTTTCAACAGTTACTGAGTGCCTACTCTGTGCCGTGCATTGTTCTAGGTTCTGGGCATACAAAGATGAGTAAGGCCAGAGGCGATGGGCCCCAACACTAGGGATGGGGGCTTAACACAGTTTTCACGTGATTGTATCTTTTGGTAAAATTTGCAAAAGTAAGATATTTTGTATTCTTTTTAAAAAATAGGGTCTTCAAAATTGAATGTACTTCAGGTTCCTCCACACTTGATCTGCCCTTTTAAAGGGCTTAGTCTAGGTGGAGGTTATTATGTAGGCAGCATAGAGTAATAGAAGCAGCGTCAGGAGTGCATTACGGGACTGCAGGCAGATTTCCTGATATGTAAAACAGGGATAATAGTACATTGCCGTGCAATGGTTTGGCAAGCACATGAAGAGCACCGGGCCAGGGCACACTTTATGTGTGGTGAAATGGCCATCTGAGAGGTGTTAGTAGGGTCCCTGTCTTCTCTCATACCTCAGGCAGTTCTGCTCCATGCTGTCTACTAGATTGCTAGTAAGTTGGAGGCAGTTTCCTTCCTTCTGAGTTCTCTAGCTCTCAAGGGACCTCCTGGAACTGAACTGCCATGGCTTTGGGGCCCAGATTGGGGGAGTTTAGAGTTTCCTTTTGCTTAACTGGTTCCTTTGAGCTGGTATGCTTGGTTCTTATTCAGTCGTAATAGTCTTTTGTAGTACCTGATAATGGGAATGTACCCACTTAGCTGGGGCCTCGTCTAAAAACAAAATATTTCCCCCTTCCCAGTCAGTTATGAAATTTGCCCTGTGTTGCCAGTTTATTGCCTGTTTAAATTTTGTCCTTTGAGTTCTGGGTACAGTGCAATTAAACCAATCTCTAGCTTGACTTCATTAAATCCTGTTGAAACTGCATTTTGGTTTAGATAATGATTTTAAAAATCATAGCTCGTGCTACTAATATCAAAGTATTTTTTAACCATTAAACTTTGTAATCTTGTAGCTAAGTAACTTTTCTTAGGAATCTAGAATCCTATTTTAAAGCTGTTCCTGAGAAGGGAGTTCATAGGTTGCTTTTTAAATCTGATTATAGTGTGTTATGTTTAATACTCTGAGAAGCAATTAGCAAGGTGTGAATAAGGGAGCAACTTGAAAAGATAAGTGTAAAATATGGGCAGTGCAGCTGTATTGTTAGATATCCCGATTTCTCCTCCCTTTTTTTTTTTAGCTGAAACATTGTCTCCATTTAAATATTTGAATACATGGAATTTTGATACATTATGTTCTTTTAAACAGAGCCTTTTTCAGTCTGTATTTCTTGTTCATTTAAGTAACTTACCTAGGGGTAGATTCAAGGTGTGAGGTCTTAATACTTCTTCAGAATTTCTACATCATCTTTTACTGTTTTCAGCACTGACATTCCCAGCATTTAATTTTAATTCCATTTTATATAATTTTATGCTCTTAGGCATTTTTTCAGATCCCTGTCTGACAAAAGTGACCCCAGAAAGGAGGGAAAATGGCTTCTGAATCCGAAACCCTGAATCCCAGTGCCCGGATAATGACCTTTTATCCGACTATGGAGGAGTTCCGGAACTTCAGTCGCTACGTTGCCTACATTGAATCCCAAGGAGCTCACCGGGCTGGGCTGGCCAAGGTGAGTTGTGGGTTTGCTCAGTATTGGCTTCGGTGACAGGACAGAAAGAAGACTTCCTAAATGAATGCTGGGAGAACTGAGGTTTACTGAAAGCCAGGCAGGGTGATGAGCTGAGTCTGTGCTGTCCTATTTGCAAGTTAATTCCTTTCATTAACATCTGAAGCATCTCTCTTTTAGGTAAGGAGAGAGATGCTTGGCATCTTTAAAGGGGAGATAAAGAGCCAGGGTCTTGGGGTAGCTACTGTGGAGCTTCCATCCTCCCGAGGAAGATGGTGCTTGAGGGTTTTTTATATGTCATTGGTGGTTATGCCATTCACCTTCTCTTGTTCTCATTTCACACTCAGCCAGCACTCTGACAGTAATTTGGCTTCCCATGTGGACTTTCTCTTAGACTGAGAGAGAATCAGCTCTTCAACCTCCCCTCTTGGTGCCCAGATACTAAGGCTGAGAAACAAGTATTGCTTCCCTTAAGGCATCATGGCAACTAGGCAGCCAGCTGGTGGCAGGACGGGATTAGGGTTAACATGGCAGTGTGACTTGCTGTGTTTGGATGAGCGTGGTTAAAGCAAAGTAACTTTCAGTAAAATTGACTGTTACGCTGGATGGCAGCCTCCACACTTCCTGGGCGCTGACCAGCTCCCCGGGTTTCTGAGCTGTCGCTTTGTTGTGCTCCCTACAGGTTGTGCCTCCAAAGGAGTGGAAGCCTCGAGCGTCCTATGATGACATTGATGATCTGGTCATTCCCGCTCCCATCCAGCAGCTGGTGACTGGGCAGTCTGGCCTCTTCACTCAGTACAACATACAGAAGAAAGCCATGACTGTTCGAGAATTCCGCAAGATAGCCAACAGTGATAAGTGAGTGAGAACACGTTTCTGTCTTAATCTGTCATGATGTCTGGCACTCGGCTTATCCTCTTCGCTGTCTTCAAGACCGTGGCTGTCCCACTGAAGGCCAGTTTCCTCAGCTCCAGCTTCTGTCTCCCTTTCTGACCTTTATTTTGGAAACATTTCCTCCTCTCAGTACTGTGTCAGTTTTGTCCAGATTCTCACAAAAAGTAATCCCATTGTTTCTTCATCAAAAGTAGAATAATTTTCTGACTCTGGTAAATTGCAGATATCCAAAGGAGAGTGTTGGAGTTGGTTCAGAAGGAGCTTTTGCCAGACGTATTGATACCATCTGGTTATCTAAGAGTGGCCTTAGTAGTTTAGTCCCTTCCTCTTGGTCCTTCTGTCTTTAATCGTGCTTCCAATTACTTAGAATCCTCCCAACCCGTAAAGCTGCTGTCTCCTTTCCATTCTGACATTACCACCGTGTGAAGAAACTGCCATGCTGGTTGCTGTTTTCTCTGACTCCATTCTTCGTATTCTGTACGTTCTTATCTCTGTTAGAAACATCTTTATTTCGGCTTGATGTTTTTGATTGTTTTTTCCTGCTGTTTGTAACATTTAGCTCTCATTTGACCTCAGGCGTACAGCGAACGAATTTTGTCTTTTCTCTCGTCAGCTCTCACTGCCCCTTCTCAATCTTTTTCTTTGGATCATCTCCCTTCCTGTGCTACTCCTTAATTTTGAGTTCCCACAAGGGATTCCTCTTTGCTTTTTCTCCTGAGCCTTTTTGATCTTCGCATGTCTTGTTTCTGCCTGTCAGAACTGTTGTGCCTTCACAATGAACAAGCCCCGAGCTAGATCTGTAACTTTCCAGTCTTCACACTTTTGGGGCGTGACTTCATGTGCCTTATCATCTCTCTCTCTCTCATCAGATCTTGCTCTTTCTCATCTACGCTTTGCCTTTTCCTCTGGCTTATCACAGTTCTAAATATGGTCTTCCAGTTTTATTGACAGCTTAACACTTAACACCTCTATATTGCTGTCTAATGAGATCATTTACGTGCAGGCATGTTGAAGAAGTGTGACATGCTCTGCGTGTGAAAGGCTGCATCATCCTTTGTGTCTGATCGCGAGCTGTGTCGGGGTGGGGGAGACCGCAGCACCCAGCACACCTGTTTCCTGTGTCACACGGGCTTCCACCGGAGGCCTCCTGTGCCTGTCTTCTCTTCTCCTCAACATATGGGAGGCCTTTTCTTGTTTCACAATGCTTCTTTTCTTTTTAAATTAACCAGTCCTGCATCTTTTCTTTTCATCTGAAATACAACAAAGTCTTACCCTTGATTTCTATCTGCATGGTCAGCAAAACACAATAGGTAAAAAATCTAAATTTATAAAGCAGATCAGTGGGAGGTGGAAGAGGTATTTATATTTCAAAAAGAACTTTAGAGTTCTAAACTTCATTATTCATTAGGTTGACATTCAAATATTTAAAAAGTAAGATTTTTTTCCTCACTCATCCCATTATCTCCACACAATTTCATTTTTTTTATTTATTTATTTTTTAAAGATTTTATTCATTTTCAGAGAGAGGGGAAGGGAGGGAGAAAGAGAGGGAGAGAAACAGCAATGTATGGTTGCCTCTCACAAGGCCCTCACGGGGACCTGGCCCGCAACCCAGGCATGTGCCCTGACTGGGAATCGAACCGGGACCCTCTGGTTCCCAGCCCGCGCTCAATCCACTGAGCTACACCAGCCAGGGCCACAATTTCATTTTGATCTTTGCTTCCACTCTAACCACTTAAGATAATTTTTTGCCATTTGAGTTACAGGGTGCATTTTCAAATACCTCTTACATTTATTAAAATTTTTTTTTTAATTTAGAGATTTCATTTACTTTTAGAGAGAGGGGAAGGGAGGGAGAAAGAGAGGGAGAGAAACATCAGTGTGTGAGAGAAGCATCAATTGGTTGCCTCTCTCAGGCCCCCAAGTGGGGACCTGGCCCACAACCCAGGCATGTGCCCTGACTGGGAATCAAATCAACGGCCCTTTGGTTTGCAGGCTGGCACTCAGTCCACTGAGCCACACCAGCCAAGGCTGCGTATAACTTTTGACTCCTCCAAAACTTAACTAACAGCCTACTGTTGACCGGAAGCCTTACTGATAACATAAACAGGGTGCTAATACATTTTGTATATGTATCATATACTGCGTTCTTAAAATAAACTAAGCTGGGAAAAAGAAAATGTTATTAAGAAAATCATAAGGAAGAGAAATTACATTTACAGAAAAATAATCCACGTGTAAGTGGACTTGTACAGTTCAAATCTGTTGTTCAAGGGTCAACTGTAGGGATTTGCGGTTCTTGGACCTTACAAGTCTGTAGTCTGTTTTCTCCCTGGGTGGCCCGTCCACTCCTGATCTTCGTAGGGTATAACTTTAGTAGATTTTCTTAAGACATTTGAAGGCACTATGCCTAAGAAAGATGGGCTTACGTCTTCATGTACGTTACCTTCCTTTGGCCAAGAACTCGTGGAGGGGGTGTTGAGGGAGTTACCGTGTCTTGGAGCCTTGAAGGCCAAGGTTATGTCAAGTTTATTTGAAATATCTTGTTTCTGGAATGGAATTGTGTCTTGTGCCGTTCATAATGCCTAATGAATTTAGTCCCTTTTAAATGATTAACACTTTTTTTACTTTTGAAAGATACTGCACCCCACGCTACAGTGAGTTTGAAGAGCTTGAACGGAAATACTGGAAAAATCTTACTTTCAATCCTCCAATCTATGGTGCAGATGTGAATGGCACTCTCTATGAAAAGGTGAGACTCACCGGCAACTCTCTGCAGCATTTTTGTAATGTAAGGCCATTTTTATCTGCCCAGTGCTTAGTAGGCCCCAAACGCTGCTTCCTGAATGGGCGGATGAACAAAGGAATGATCTACCACCAGCTGGTGTGCTGTGCTCACTTAATTGGGGGTATTTTTGCATGTGAGTGACTGTAACTTCTCCTACTCTACATGTGAATTGGATAATGTGGTGTTCTTTGCCAGGGCTGTTAGAATAGTCTGTGGGTGGTAGCTGATGAGTTCTTGAGAGGGTAGGATCACAGTAAATGAATTGTTGGGGGAAAGGAAAGAAAAGAGTTGTTGGGGGAGAGGCAGTGTGGTTTCTGCAGGAAAAAAGATTACTGACTAATCTAATGTTGGGGGTATATGTTTAAGAAGAGAAACTTACTGAGATTTTTAGAACCTGCAAACAAGATTCTGTAGCAAAAGCTGTTTTAACAAATTATACTGGCTTGGGATGTAAAAGGAAGGAATGTTTGGACTGGTGTTTTGGGTGATTAAAAAGTCTTTTGGAGCCCGGCTGGTGTAGCTCAGTGGATTGAGTGCGGGCTGGGAACCAGAGGGTCCCGGTTCGATTCCCAGTCGGGGCACATGCCTGGGTTGCGGGCCAGGTCCCCAGTGAGGGCCATGTGAGAGGCAACCATACATTGCACTTTCTCCCTCCCTTCTCCTCTCTCTGAAAATAAATAAATAAAATCTTTAAAAAAAAAAAAAAAAGTCTTTTGGGCATTTCAGGGATTATCACTCAGAATAATTTTAATGCTTTTGTAAATTATTGGATTTTACAAAAAAGTGATTCCAGGTTAGCTGATGACGGTTTTTGGGTGGTGGGAAATGAAGCAGAGAGGCATAAATGACTGTAAGGGCCTGGGATGGGGAGGTCCACGCAGGGCGTAATAACCCATAACGCACTGTGGGAGGCGGGCTCCTAGCTGACCATCATGGCTCAGGGAAAGGACTTGGGTGACATTGTAGACCTTCTACTGAAAACACTGCTCCATGGAAATGAGGACCAGAAGAGTCACAAATTGGTATGATTAATTTGCATGTTTTAGATATTTTTTAAGATTTTTTTCATTTTCAGAGAGAAGGGAAGGGAGGGAGAAAGAGAGGGAGAGCAAGGAAACATCAGTTGGTTGCCTCTGTATGCGCCCCAGCCGTGGACTGAACCTGCAACCCAGCCACGTGCCCCGACCAGGAATCAAATCTCTGAACTTCGGCTTTGTGGGATGACACCCAACCAACTGAGCCACACTGTTCAGGGCCCATATTTTGTATTTTTTTATGGTTTAAGGTTTTTCCTATTTTGATATAAGTTTCTTTAGCTTCAGTCCAAACTTCCTGGGGTTTAGGACAGGTGGTTGTCACTTCTCTGTTCATCTTTCGTATACCAGTATTCACCGAGTGGTATTTGCCCCTCAGACGTATAATGGTGTCATTTCCCGTGGTGGCCGTGAAAAGTGGGTGAGAGGTGCCGTGGTCTTTATGTCCGTGCTGTTTTGACGTCATTCCATATCTTCGTCAGCTCACCTGAGTTGTTCCGTGCTTTGTCGGTTCAGAGCCCCCATTGATATGCATCATAGCTTGCCCTGGTCTGTCATTCCCTTCGCAGCATGTCGATGAGTGGAATATCGGCCGGCTGAAAACAATCCTGGACTTGGTGGAAAAGGAGAGTGGGATCACCATCGAAGGTGTGAACACCCCATACTTGTACTTCGGCATGTGGAAGACGTCCTTCGCCTGGCACACCGAGGACATGGACCTATACAGCATCAACTACCTGCACTTCGGAGAACCGAAGTCCTGGTAAAGTCAGCCGGCAGTCGGCACCGGTGCTTCTCAGCACGGAGCAGGGCTTCTCAGTTCTCGTGTGCCTAGGAGACGCCTCCAGATCTCGTTAGCATGCAGGCTCTGGGTCCGTAGGCTTGGGGTAGGACCGGCACTTCACATGGCTCGCAGGCTTGGGCGTGACGTGACGCCGCTGGAGCGCCAGCGCTCAGACTGCCTTTCGTGGAGCTGGCTTTAGAAGGCAGGGCGCGTCATGCCAATGTATGGAAGCGTTAAGTTGGCTGAGTGACTGAGCCGCAGAGGCTACTCCAGGCTATCCCACTGCTTTCTAATTTCTTTTTCTGAGCAGGCCTGAGGCATTCTTAGAGGCAGACTTCCAAGACTGGAGTCACTCCTTCAGCTGATAGAAAGCCTCCTTGTCCTCATGGAAAAAATATTTGGTGAGCAGCAGTGTGTGCTTAACACAAGAGGGGACGCAAGTTACTCGGCACGTGCTTCCTGGCCTCCAGGATGTTCTCAGTCTAGTTGGGGAGATGGAGATTTGTTCTCCCTTCTCCCCCCTGTGCTGATCCGTCACTGTCTCAGCATTCAGTGAAGGTGCTACACTCAATAGCAGTTAATAAGGTGGATGAGGTACTTGCCCTCATGCAGACAGGAGATGCGAAGTGTGAGAAAACAACAGTGTGAGGAAGCCCTGACGGGAGACGGCGGGTGCTGCAGGTCCACGTGTGGAAAGGGTACATGACGGGTGGGGGTCAGAAAGGGTGGTGCTGGAAGAGGTGACAATTACGCCGAGACCACACAAGTACGGAGAAGGAGCTGAGCGGGGTGATGGTGGGTTCAGGAGAGGGAAAGCTGAGGACAGTGTGTCTGAGTGGCTGGAAAATACATGCAAGGGTCCTAAGCTGAGAGAGCACGTTGTCGTCAGTGATCTGGAGGAAGTTCGCGGTGGTTCGGAGCCGTGTGCAAGGATGGAAGTGAGGGAGGAGGCCAGAGGGAACCGCACGGGCCAGCTCACGAGGTGTCATGGAAACTGTGTGCATCTTCATTTCCTTTTTCAGCATCTTAAGCCACATCCCTTCCCAGGATTTTCCTTTCTTCTTTCAAATACTTCCCAGTTTCCAATCTTGGTGCAAAAATTTTTTGAGCCTGTGATTACCCACTACCTACTATTTCATTACTTTTCTTAGTTGGTCTGACTTTTAGAATCTGTAAACGTTGCTGTTGTGTCTTCATCACATTTATTCCAAAGTTCCCTGAAACTGGGTTTGTCCTCGTGTAGAGAACTGTGTCTGTGGTTATGACCTGCACTCTCCAGGTCACCTAAGTGGGGCCTCCAGCGCTTTCTGTGTGAGGCCGACCAGTCCTTCAGGTGACAGAGGTTCCCTCAGCTCCTCGTCTGTTTGGTCTCACAGGGAAGCTGTTTGGGATGGGAAGCTTTTGTTGTGGAATAAACTTCAGACTTTATTATAAAGCTTAAAACAGAATTCCTGTGAGCTTCAGAATATAAAGTTTAGCAGTTTTGCAAAAGTTTTGTAAAGTCTTACATGGTCTTTGGGCCTTTGTATGAAGGGCAGTGTGTATGATGTCAAGATAACGTGGGGGGAGGAGTAGTTACTGCGTGGTCGGGACGGCTGGAGAGGGACGGACAGCGGGTTCAGCAGGAGGCGGGCCGGGGCTCCGAGTGTCTCATGTACTCGGCCCTTGTTTTCCGTCCTTCCCTGTCCTCTCCCAGCCAAGCCTGTCGGGCTCTGCCAGGATCACACTGATACCGTCCTTCTTCCATTTCATTTCATTAGTAACAGTATGAAGGAGAGCAGCATTGAGTGCGTACCTGAATCTGGGCTCATGGTAAATGTTCAGCACACATCTTGTTAATGGATGAATATAAAAGAAAGAAATTCACTCACGTTTCTATATGGGCTCCCCACTCTCAAACTGTCTAATGTTTCGTCTCTCCAGATTCTTTTCTCAGTTTTGTAGTTGGGAAGTTGAAAAATCTTGATACCTTGAGGTCTTTTGAGAGTGAGAACAAGCCCCTTACCTCCTCTACTGTCCTTGGCTCAGCGTCCAATGCTTCCATGTGATTGCAGGTACTCGGTTCCGCCGGAGCACGGGAAGCGGTTGGAGCGCCTTGCCAAAGGTACTGTGTCTCCCCCGCAGCTGGGGCAGACCCTCTGATGAGCTGTGTTCAATACTCTAAAGTGTCCTTTCTCTGTGGTTAGATTCACATATGCCCTTTCTCAGGCCTGCAAGTGGGGGTAAGCAAGACTGCCAGATGGGTTATCCTAATCGAGCAACTAAACTCAGAGCCTTTCCCCCACTTTATCCTGAGACGGGACTTAGTAATTCCTTCTTACACTGTCTTTGCCTCAGTTTTATCAAGCACAAGTTTGACCAGAGATAGTATACCAGTCATAGTGGGTTTGATTCTTCAGCCAGAAACCCAGATGTTAAAGTCAAAATTGAATTATTTTGTGCTTTGATTCTTGCAAGTAAATTTTGATAGATTTATTCCTCTAGAGAGCCCATTTCAAGAGAGCTTGGGTAGTCTGTTTTGTGGATGGTTACTAACGAGACTGAGCCTCCAGGTGAATGGAGAACAGTGCTAAATAGTTTCAAAGCTCTTTATAAGAGAAGAGGCTGCTTGGGTCCTCTCCGTTCCCCAAACCGAATCCAATTCCCCAGGTAACAGTCTGCACGGGAGAGCAGAGAGGCTCACTGTAGAACCTTAGACTTGCCCTGAAGCTAGGAGCGTTCGCGGGGCTCACATTGGTGGTTACCCTTGTTACTGCCCAGGTGAGGTGCCCCAGTGTATAGTGACGCTGGGGTTACAGAGCTAGTGTGGAGCAGTGCCAACTTGTGCCTATTTTCAATTAAACAGGCTTTTTCCCAGGAAGTGCTCAAAGCTGTGAGGCTTTTCTCCGCCATAAGATGACCTTGATTTCCCCCTTAATGCTGAAGAAGTATGGAATCCCCTTTGACAAGGTGAGCTGACCGTACATGTGGAAATTCTGAGTCTCACATGGAAAGCACCCTTTCTGCCCTGTGTTTCCCAGAGGAGCTTTATCCTAGTTCCTCACTCTGCCAGGTACAGGCCAAAGCTAACCTGCACAACACCACTTCGATCTCAGGGGATTAAAGGTGGGGCCACCATCCCTTCCTGGTGGTCCCAGAGGAGAGTCAAGTCCCCTGAACAGTGCTCCTTTGGCAGATGGCTATTACAGTCATGGCATCTGCTATGTTAGGGTTTTGCGTTTCATAGAAGACACCAAGACCCCGTGATTTTATGACTTGCCCTTGGTTATTCCACTAAGTGGAGGCAGAGCTGGAGCTCTGATTCCAGTT
Source organism: Micronycteris hirsuta (assembly GCA_004026765.1). NCBI lineage: Eukaryota > Metazoa > Chordata > Mammalia > Chiroptera > Phyllostomidae > Micronycteris > Micronycteris hirsuta. Next base: position 43,932 of record PVJI01000740.1, on the reverse strand, counting down.
CTGTGGACTTCTGCAGTTGGATGCAGCTGCTTCAAGTCTGCTCTTGTTCAGGTGACTCAGGAAGCTGGAGAGTTCATGATCACTTTCCCTTACGGCTACCACGCCGGGTTTAACCACGGCTTCAACTGTGCAGAGTCCACCAATTTTGCCACCCGCCGATGGATCGAGTATGGCAAACAAGCAGTGCTGGTAAGTCTGCTCACTCCTCTGTCCCATCATGCCTCCGAAAGTGTGCACTGTTAGGTGCACTGGCTGGTGATTAGAACTTTTCTTTGAAATTCTGGAATTCAGAAGCCAAGTGGCTAGGAGTGTACACAGGTGCCCAACATCTCGTGTTCATTGAAAATTTCTTCAGATTTAGAATGTATAAAGTGAGGTTTCCATGCTTAAGTCCATGGGGTGTTAAAGCCACACCCCCACACACTGATATTTCTTGCTTTAGCCACTCTGGGATTTCTCTGTTGGGAAATAATTAGGGGTTTACTTTTACTTCAGGGAAGCAGCAGGGCTGGACCTTTAACCAGGAGTAGACTGGTGTGTGTGATCCGGGCTTGGATCGGTGTCGGGGAAGGCGGCTTTTGACCGTCCCGGGTCTAAGTGCACGGCTTCATCATCTCTCAGCGTTCTCCAGGTGTCCTGTTAGTGGCTGGGGGGACTCGCCCAGCACCATGCATTCTCTGCCTCTTTTTCCCTGCTTCCCTCCGTGTCTGAAGGCTCTGCAAAGACAGTAATGCCTTCAGCCTGTGAACCCGAGTAGCCTGGCTTTGAACTGTCTTGTACACTTTCCACCACAAGGGAGGAGATGGCTCTGGGGGTCAGGTGGAAGCGGTCCAAGTGTGCTCACCTGGAGCCCTTCTGGTTACTTGTGACAGTGCTCCTGTAGGAAGGACATGGTGAAGATCTCCATGGACGTGTTCGTGAGGAAGTTCCAGCCGGAAAGGTACAAACTCTGGAAAGCTGGGAAGGACAGCACAGTTATCGACCACACTCTGCCCACACCAGAAGCCGCTGAGTTTCTTAAGGAGAGTGAGCTGCCCCCAAGAGCAGCGAATGAGGAACAGTGTCTGGAGGACATGGAAGGGGTTGTGGATGGAGAGGAGGGCTATCTGAAAAGAAGGTAACCTGCAGCCCTGCAGTTTGAGGGAGGGGTGTCTGGGCAGCTCCCATAACCTGCTGAGAGGCTGTGTCCGAGTGAAGTGTATGTGTCACAGCTGAGGGAATTTTCTTCTGGGTAGAGGCTCCAGAACCCTCAGAGTGAGGGCGCGGAGACCCTCTCGTGGCCATCACCCAGGAACGATCGCATCGTTGGTGAGCCTGTGGCCTGCTGGAGCGGGGGTCACCCACCCAGGGCACGGCTCCCTCAGAGCCAGAAAAGCCACATTTCATTGTCATCATGTGAGAGATTTTTTTAAATTTATTTTCTTTTTTATCATGTTCACCCAAGGACCTTTTTTTTCCATTACTTTTAGAGAGATGAAGGGTGGGGAGAGAGAGAGACAGAGAGAAACATTGATTGGTTGCCTTCTCACATGCACCCCAACCAGGGATCAAACCCGCAGCCTCGGTATGTGCCCTGACCACGAATCGAACCAGTGACCTTCAGCCTGTGGGGTAGTGCTCCAACCAGCTGAGCCACACCAGCCAGGGCTATGAGGGTTTTTTAAAAACAAAGGAGAGTGTGGTGCTCACTTTGGCAGCACACATACTAAGATCGGAGCAGTACATAAATCAGCATGTCCCTGCGCACGGATGGCATGCTAATGTGAAGGGACATTTATGAAGCGTTCCATAATTTTAAATAAAAAGGAGAATGTGGTAGCAGGAATGAGACTCACGAGAGCAAGGATACGGAGCACTGACACTGGCCAGCCTCGTCAGGGTCTGGGCCGGAGGGTGTGTCCTCTAGGGACCGTTTATCCTGGGCCACGGGGGGAAGAACGGAGAGACATTTATGGGGTACCTGCTTTATGCCAGGTGCTTTCTGAGGTACTGTGGGCCTCACATCAAGTCTGTGGAGTGGGTGGTGATACCCCTATTTTCCATTTGAAGGAACAGGCTCAGGCGAAGTCCCTGTCTCAGGTCCCACAAGTAAGAGGTGGTAGAGAAGTGTGAAGCAGTGTGTGGCCACTCCCTCTTGGGTTGTGTGTGGATGTGTTTGTGTAAGTGGATGTACATGTGGGCCCTGAAAACTTCCTCTCTTCCTTGCAGCCTAGCCAAGCACCGAATAGGGACAAAGAGGCACCGAGTTTGCCTTGAAATACCACAGGAGGTCAGTCAGAGCGAGCTCTTCCCCAAGGAGGAGCTGGACTCTGGACAGTACGATATGGCAGAGTGCCCGGCTGCCCTTGCTCCCATGAGGCCCACCCACAGCTCGGTGCGGCAAGTCGAGGACAATCTCGCCTTCCCAGGTCAGTTGACTGTGGCGTCGCAGCCCTAATGGTGTCCTGTTCCGTGTCCGACGCCGTCTTCAGTGCAGGGTCACAAACCAGCCAAAGCGGAGGGACAGGTCTGAGTGTGAGGGGCACCTTGGTGAGGGGCACGCAGGGCGGGTGAGGAACGTAGGGCAAGGTGCCCTCCCTTTGCCTGATGAGGGGCCAGGGAAACACTGAAGGTTTTGGTGAAGTGACAGTGGACCAACTCTTACAAGAGCAGTAGGAATCTTGCGGGCAGACAGAGCGGGGGACATAGAAAGGGCATCCCCGAGAGGAGTAGCAGGGGGCAGAGGCATGGAGACGTGAAAGGACACGAGTTATTTGGGGAGCTGGCAGTGATTCCCTGCGACTTCAGTCTGGGGACGGGAGGGTGGAAGACAGGTGTGTTTCGAGATGAGGCTAGAGAAACAGAGGCAAGACGATGTAGGCGCTGCCTGCCTTCTTGGGTTTGCTCACTCGGAGGCTCGAGAAGCCATTTGTGTTTTAGGGGGTGGTGGGGTCTCAGTGGTCTCTAGAGCAGCCCCTCAGGTGGTTGTCGAGGGAAGATTTATTGGGGAGGGGCATGTATCAGTCCCCAGTCGGGCTTGAAGAACCTCTGCAGTGACAGTTCTTGTCCGGACCTCTGCTGAGAGCCAGACAGACTGGGACTCAGACCCTGGGGCTGGGCTGCCTTCCGGTCAGATTTTCTAGCCTAGGGGTGGGTGCTGGGTGCCTCCTGAGCTCCGGCCTTCATTTCCTGGAGGAGACTCTGGGGAACTTGCAGCTGTCACTTACTGTGTGTCAGCTGTGTGCCAGTCTGTGCTCCATCTTACACACAAAAGACAGAGTGGAGTCCCAGAGAGGATAAGCCGTTAGTCCCTCATCACACAGGGACCCTGGAGGTGACAGAGCCAGAATTCAAAGCCCGGCCTCACTCGCTGCCCACGTTCTTTGTGCTCGGCCACTCTGCCTTCTGCAGAGTTCAGATGTGCAGGAGAAAGGCAGCTCTGTCCAATGTGTGTCTGTGTTTCAGATTATCCCGACTCCACTGAAGTCAAATTTGAAGAGCTTAAAAACGTCAAACTGGAAGAGGAGGATGACGAGGAGGAAGAGGAGGAGGAGGAGGAGGAGGAAGAATCGGCTGCCTTGGATCTTTCTGTGAATCCTGCCTCTCTAGGCGGACGCCTTGTCTTCTCCGATTCCAGAAAGAAATCATCTTCTAGCCTGGGCTCCATTTCATCCCAGGATTCTGTTTCTTCCGATTCGGAAACCAGTGAGCCTCTGGCCTGCCAGACCCAGGGGCAAACGGGAGTGCTCACTGTGCACAGCTATGCCAGAGGGGACGGCAGGGTCCCGGGGGGAGAGCCGTGCACGAGGAAGAAAGGGAGCGCCACCAGAAGTATCAGCGAGCGGGAGCTGGCGGAGGTACGAGCTGCTTGTGGGGGCTCCCTGGGGGTGGGGTGCTGCGGTGCCCCAGGTGGCGGGAGAGGCCCTTTGGGTGGACCGCCAGTCTGCCATCGTTGTGTCGAGCAGAAGGCCAGGTGGCAGTGGCCACTTCCAGAAAGGAGTTCCTTTCTCTTATTTCTGTGACTGGTCCAAAGGATTGCGTCGCAGCCTCAGGGACAGTGGCAGGTTGTCCTCTGACCCTCCCTGCCTTGGGGCACAAGGGTTAGGAACGGCAGTGGTTGCGGCCCCGATGTGTGAGGGCTGGGTATGAGGCGACCTCTCCTCCTCTAAAATTCAAGGGTTTTCCTTCTAAATCATGTCTGCCCTGTAGACTCCCATTAGAACGTAACTGCCGCTTCTCCCCCACCGCTACTGCCCGTATGATTCTTCATCTCCCAGAATTACAGTGTGATAAGGAGTGTCCTTTTGGAGACCAGGGTGAATTCCCAGAGCCGTAAATGTGAAGATGTTTCTTGAGGCTTCCTCCTAGAAAACTTGTCACCAAAAGCTTTGTTTTCTGCTGGTGTTGGTGGCTCTGAGTGGGCCATCGCAGAGCTTTGTTGGATGCAGCTGGACTCGCCTGCCCGAGTGACCTGCCCTTCCTCCCCAGCATCACAGGGTCAAGTCGCAGCCTTGGGTGGGGGTGGGCGGACAGTTGAAGTCATTGCAGAAGGTCTCCTCTACTTCCCATCCCCTTACCTTTTTTAAAAAATTTATCTTTTGAAAGTTGTTATGAAACATTTCTAAAGCATGTTCATGTGGAATACCATCACAAGCCCCCTGCGTATTCTCACCGTCCGTGTCCCCTTGTCTTTAATATCCATGGAATCTTCTCCTGCCTGCTGTGAATCCCAGGGTTCCGCGTCTACAGACTGCCTCTTCCCAGGTGTCCCTCCTTCCTCCTCGCGGTGGGTGCAGGCTCGTGAGCTGATGCCTCTTCCCAGGTGTCCCTCCTTCCTCCTCGCGGTGGGTGCAGGCTCGTGAGCTGATGCTGCCATGTCTGCTCCTCATGGCCTCTGAGCGCCGCTCTCCGGTGTGTGGCAGCTCCCACAAGAAAGGGCTTTTCAGCTTGGAAACTGGAACCCCTGATACTCCCCAGTGCCATGTCCAGGCCATTCTTCCTTCACAAAGCGCCGTGCTCTCTTGTCCACCTGCTGTCACACTGCAGGTCACGCTGTTCCTCTTCTGGCAGTGCCCTCTTGGCTTTCTTGCCTCCATTTGCCACAAAAAGCAGCTGACAATAGCGAGGACTTGCTGTAAAAGCTTCACATGCGTTGTTTAGACTATACATTACTGCTTAATTAACACGAGGCATAAGGAGCTCGGAGCGTCCCTTTATTACCAGTTAAAATGAGTGAAGAAGGCCGATTTTAACCTGTGGCCAAATGGCGCTGCTGCTCACTCACCCTCAGTGAAGGGGATTATCTACCTAGTCGCAGGCACTCCTGGAGGGCGCAGTTCCCTCTCGTTGCGGCAGAGTGTTTCCCACTCATCTTCCGTGTGTTGTGGACGCAGGTCGGAATGCACTCCCGCCAAGGGCAGATCGCAGCCAGGGGAAGCTCACTGACATCCCAGGGCCAGGGAGAAAGGCCAGGCATCCCTGCGTGGGGAAATTGGCCACAGAAGGGGGTTGATGTCTAACATACCCCTCAGTCAACCCCTGCTCCAGAACCACTGAGTGCCTTCCTGGCGCCTTTTTTTAAAAAAAGATTTTATTTAATTGCCTTTAGAGAGTGGGGAAGGGAGGTAGAGAAACATTGATCAGTTGCCTCTTGCATGCCTCCAACTAGGGACCTGGCCACACCCCAGGCATGTGCCCTGACTGGGAATTGAACTGGCGACCTTTTGGTTTGTAGGCCAGTGCTCAGTCCACTGAACCAGACCGGCCAGGGCTCCTTTTTATTTCTGTGTGGACCTCATAGCTGTCGTGCTGTGGTGATAGGCTTCTCCACACCACACCAACCGTCTCTTCCTCTGCCCCACTTGATATGCTGGCATCTTTGAACTACTGGACTTTGCCATGTATGATGTGCTCCCATGGTTTTGGCCCAGACTTTCAGGAAAAAAATTTTTCGTTTTAATTTTTTCATTCAATTATTTATTTTATATTTAGAAACAAAACCAATGACCATATTCCAGGGTATTATTTTGCATATGGACATCATTGCTTTCTAGAGTTACACTTTTTAACGCATAAACATAAATAAAGAATTAAAAACAATTTTACAGATTCGGAATTAGTACTATGTACGTATAATGTGCATCCTTATTTTTCCCTCAAAAATTTGGGCCAAAGAGTAACCATTATGTACAGCAAAATACGGTACTTCAAATTCTCTAAAAGTGTCTTGGCTGCCTGCCTCTTCGGTCGTGCCTTCATGGCTGACAGCGTGCTTCCTCTGCGCTGGGACTGCCTTCACGGAGCTTCCAGTCCAGGTGACTAGACAGACGGGAGCAAATAACCCGGTACTTGATGATCCAGGTTGCGTCTCAGGTGGAAGAGTTACTTACTCTGGGGCCGGGGCGAGGCATTCAGGGAGACTGCAGAGAAGGAAGCATTTTAGCTCCGTCTGAGGGTGGTGGGAGCGGGCCAGGTGGGAGAGGAGAGTGTTCTCTGTGGTGCTGGCAGCTCGTGCCGAGGTCAGAGCATGTTGGGGGGTGGTCTACCGTGGTTCCGTTTGCCTCGATGGGGACCGGGAGGCCCCAGGAGGTGTTGGTGGAGGTGAGTGAGGATCCAGATCATGGGGTTCTGCTTTGTGAAGCAGTTTGACTGCACAGTTGTGATTGGGGAGCAATGGGAGGTTGCCCTCCACGTGGTTTTGGAGATTGAAGATACGTTTTTTAAATGCACAAAGTTGTGTACAGAATAATACAGTGAACTCACAAACTCTCATTTCCTAGATCTGACAGTTGTCAATATCTTGCCACGTCTGCTTCATCTGTCCTTTTTTCTATTTGCTGAAGTATTTTAGAGCAAATTGAGGTATCATGTCATTTTTTCTCCTACTTTAGTGTGTATCTCCAAAAAATATGGGTATTTTCTTAATCACTATGCCATTATTACTCCTAACAAAATTACAGAAATTCTTTAGCATCATCTAATACCCACTCCATAATCAAATTTTCCCAGTTTAAAAATTTATTCTGTGGTAGGTTTGCTTGAGTCAGGGTTTAATGTAGTCTCACACTTACTGGGTCTCTTAAGTCTACCTTGATCCAGGGCATTGTTCCCCACCTTTTTCCCCACAATCGATTTGTTCAGGACACCGTGCCAGTTATTCTTTAGATTGTCCAGTGAAGGGTTTTTTAAGCTCTTTACCGATGTCTCAGAAGATCACTTTGGACGCAGTGTAAAGGCTTTTTGAAGGGAGGAAGGAGGCAGGATTAGAAACAGCAGAGGTTGTCTCGAAGGTGGAATTATGGGTGATTTTTACTCCCTACATTTATAAGTTGAAAATTTTTTTGTGATTAGCACGCTATTTTTATAATCAAATACTTCTACTTCAGGAAAGGAGGAAAAAGGATTTGCAGTAGGGAAACCAGTTTGGAACCTGTTCCTTAGTCTGAAAGCGGGGCGAGGGGACCTGAGCTGTCGTGGCGGGGAGGGGTCTGGGCGGTTGTGGACTGAGTCAGAGGGAGATGTAGGGATGGAGTTGGGATTCGGCTTGAGTGACTGGGTGGGTGGGGGTGCATCAGTGGAAGATGGAGGTTACCAGAAAGTCGAGGGGGTATATCGGTGTGGCTAAGGAGGTGAGTTCAGTCTGGGGCCTGTTGAGGGTGACCTGCTTGTGAAGTAGGACTGTGGAGATGTGTATACGCAGCTCAGGAGGTTAGGTTTGGGAGTCGCCGGGTGGTTATCAGTGGGCGTGGAAGAGCTCATGTGTGAAGCGTGAGAAACAATTTTCACAGTGTGGGTGGAGGGCCCAGGAAGCAGGAGAAGCGCAGCCAGAGGTTCTGGACAACTAGGGGAGATAACTAGGAGTGTGTCCAGAGCCCGGGGAGGAGAGAGATTGAGGGCGACGGAAGCCGTGCCCAGCCTGCCTCTCTTTAAGAAGAGAAGCTGGAGCACGCTCAGCGGGGGAGGGTGTGGATCCTGGAGATCCGAGCAGCAGGGAGGGAGGGGCTCCAGCACCGGTGGGAACAGGGGGGGATGGCTGAGGTTGGGTTCATTTCTTTTTGATTGTGATATGACATACAGTCTGTCATTTTAACCATTTTCCAATGTGTAGTTGGGTGGCTTTAGCCGCGTTCACATTGTTGTGTGGCTGCAGATGGTGTCATGGTGGGAGGAGGCAGGCAGTTGTCTCCACGGGGGTCCCTTGGAACGCTCAGGCACCTACCTGTGGCCCAGCCCTTTGCTAAGGCCACCACTCTCAGAAACCTTTCATTGCTTCCAGTCTATTTCCCTTTTTTTTCTCTTTTGAATCCCTGTAATACTTGGCGTCTTTTTTATGATTCTCTGTCGTGGTCTTAGCACAATTATCACAGGTTGGTGAGGAAGGTAAGCTTCTAGAGCCAGGACCTGTACCACACATTCAGCCTTGCTCCTTGAGCCTCCAGCTGGTCCCTGGGGTTTGGCCCACGAGCCTTCTATAAGCCTGGAAGGAATGGAAGTTCAGCTTTGTGAGAAGCTGGCACCAGGATTAATTGACAGGGTGGACCAGGGGACCGACAGTCAGGGGGTGGGTGGGGGCAGAAGCTGAACCACTGTGCCTGTCCCTGGAGAGGTCTGATAGTGTGTATCTATATTTAAACAGCTGGGTATCCAAGAGCACCCTTGTGCTTGCTCCACCCCCCCCCCACCACTTTAACCATCCCCCAAGGTGTCATGTGGGCCTCTTGGTATGCAGCTTCTGTGCCACGGCCTTATGTAAAGGCCCCTGGTAAAAGCGCCTTGGTTGACTGACTGCTGAAGCACCAAAGCCTTAGAGTTTTCATTTAAGTGCACACTGAGCCACTGCACTGTGTTGGCTGCAGAAGTTCTTGTTAATTTAAGTTGCTTTGAAAGAGTGAATTCCCAAAGCAAGGGGAGAACAACTGGTTCTTCTCCGTACAGAAGAAGCCCCATCAGGAACATTGCCTTTGACCCTGGGTGCTGTTAGAGGAGACGCAGAGAACTGGGGCGCTTGTGCCCCAGCTGCCATGCTCTCCTACTCCATCCTCACAAAGAGCCCTGGGTGGGCAGCACACCCGATCCCCCATCTTCCTAGTGGGTTGCTGCTTGCCCGAGCTCGCACACAGCTAGTTGGTTGGACTGGGTTTCTGCTGTATACTGAGGGAATTTAGAAACTGGAGCACATTGCAGGGAGGCAACACTGAGGAGCGGTGCAGATGGCCTTTAGCAGGAGGAGTATTGAGCCAGAAGATGAGAAAATGTGGGAAGACCTTGAAATATTTGAATAGACTTGACGCTTTAGTCCGAGGCAGTGTGATCGTAGCGGGAAGGGCTTTGGATTCATGCACCAAGTCTCCCTCTGGCTGGGTCATAAGTCCCTCGAGATTAGGGATGACGTCTCATCTGTCTGCACTGCCACACCACCAGGCATGCGTGCTGGTTGTACAGGAGGCACTCTGAACGCACAGATGTGAACAAAGGCATCTTCCTCCTTTCCCAAAGCTGCACTCTGGGGTTCTTGATTTTGACCCCTCCGCTGTCTCCAATACTTGGACCTCTAAAGTGATCTGTTGCCACCTACCCCATATTTATTTTCTATTGCTTCTTAACCACAAACCTAAAGTCTTAAAAAAAAACCCCACAAATTTATTATCTTCCAGTTGTTAGTTCAGAAGTCTGAAATGGGCCTCCCTGTGCTCAAGTCAGGGTGTCCACAGTGTCCTTCTGGGGGCACTGGGCGGAGAGCCACGTCCTTGCCTTTTCCAGCTTCTGCAGGCAGCCCACTTTCCCTGGCCTGTGGCCCTCCTCCGTCCTCCAGGGCAGCGCCATCCGGCCAGGTCTCCAGGTCTCCCGTCACTTTGACACTGACTCTTCCATTGTTAGCTCGGTGTGGCCGCCGAGATAATCCAGGATTATCTCGCTTCTTTCCGTCGTCTAATTAGCAAGTTTAACACTCCTTTGTCATGTTAACATCCACGGGGATTAGGCCTGGCCCTCTTTGGGGCCTGTTCTGTTTACCACAGGGCCGAATTTCTCTCACCAGCCTCTTTCCTCTCTGTGTATAAAACCATACTCACGTAGCCCCTATCCAAAAATGTAATCGGAGGAAATTTCCTTCTCAGGCCAGGATCTCACTCCTTCCCTAGATCTTTTCAAAAATAGCCTCTATGATGTATTTACTCCTTAGTTCCTTACTTTGTCTACTGGAATTTACTCAGAAACTAAGTCCTGACAAGTCCCACTTCCCTGCTCAGCAATTCTTTATTCTTTGTCCCTGTGGATTTTCCCTCCTGGAGGCCCTTCCCTCCTGCTTTCTTGTATTCCTCTTACCCATCTTCTTCCAGGTCTCCTTTTTTCTTTTCCTTCTGCCTCCTGACCTGGAAGGTTTGGTCTCCACTCAGCTTACCTTCCACTGGTAACCGTACCCACCGCCGTGACTCTAGTTCTGAACCCAGTGCCCAGTGGACCCAGACCTGCAGCTCCTCCTCTGACCTCTTCTCTGAACACCCTGCCCTGAACTTCCTGGCCCGCCCCTGGGCAACTGAAGGACCCGCAGAAGGAGCTTGTGTGAACCTCGTTTAACTTGGCTTGGTACTGCTCTCCCTTCATCTACGTGAGTTCTCTTAATCTCTGCCTTGGCGACTCGGGCTAGAAAGCTCCTCCACCTCTGGTTCCTTCACCCGCATTCCCTTACCTCCTGTCTCTGCCACGTCCAGGTTTAGGCCTGTCACCTAGGTGTTCTTGAAAGCGGGGAATGCAAGAACATTATTGGGATGCAGAAATAAAATAATGGAACTTAAAAGTGCTTTTATAGTCTGTTTTTGTTGGAAAATGTGTATAAGTACCTCAGTATAGGTAATCCATTAGTAAGAATACATATATTTGTGTGCATGTCCCTAAATTTTTTATTTTCATATGGCCCTATCAAATTTGGTGAGTATGGGTTTCCCAGTTTGTTTTAGCCAAAGAACCATTTGTTTAAGTAAAATCTTAATCATTTGAAAAATGTAAATCAAAGCAGGGCTGTTGTGGTTGGAAGGGAGGCAGAGTCCTGCCTATTCACTCTAATGGGGGCTTTTGAGGGGCTTTTTGATGGGTTGTTTGGAAACCACGGGCACTGATCAGTTGGTTCAGATCTGATTACAAGTTTGTGATCGTCTGAGTCTTCACGGACGCGAGTAATAAGAGGTTCCTGATGTCCTGTCTTCTAGCACATTCCTGCACACTGAGTCACATCACTCACCCCTGTTAGCGGGGCTCACGTCCTGTTAGGTCAGTTCCCTACACGGGCTCCCTTTCCCGGGCAGACCTCTGTGCGCAGCCGGCTCTGGACGTGTGTGTCAGAGGAATGGGCGCGTGGGCACTGAAACTTGTTGGTTAACTTTAGGTTTGGGAGAGCAGCAGGCTGTGTTCCGTTGGGATGCGGCCTGCTCCGAATTTGGTTTTTCTTGACCTTCCAAGTGTGGTCCTTAAGTTCCGAGGTTCTGGGAAGTTGCAGGGGCGTCTGCAGGCTCAGCGGCACTGCAGTGCTGTCTCCTCCCCGCAGCACTCGAAGGCGTTGGTGTTCCTCACAGATGCAAAGTGGCCTTCTTCCAGGCCTCATTTCCTGGCTTAATGGGTTCTGCTTAACCCTGTGTGTCTCCTAATGCCAGCATAACAAAGGTTTTTAAATATGTGGATTAGAAGGAAACTCAGAGGTGATATTACTGACTCAATCCTGTATGTCTTAAACCTCACTACATTTGCTCTGCCTTTATGAAAATGCAGGCTTAAATCAGCCTTTCCCTTTGCAGCTAGGCCAGAGTTTTAGATGTGCCCTCTGTCCTGGCTGATGTTCTCCCCTGGAGGAGAGGAATGAGTGGTGGTAGCTGGAGCTGAGGTCTCCACAGTGGGTAAGGGGAAGTAGGCCTGTTTAGCTTTACTGGGTCAGCCGCTCCTCACCCCTTTGAATGTCCCCTAGCCTTTCAGTCCTAGGTAACCCAGGTGCCGCTGGCCTTCTGGCTTTCTCCAGAACTCTCAGACTTAGTCTCATGACAGTGAATGTAGGGGTAGGCATTTGATTCACCTTTAAAGCCAGAGTAGGTTTCTTTTTGGTACATTTGTTTCCGGCTGTTTATGAGAAGGCCAGGACGCACACTTACTAGGCACAGACTTTGTCCTAAAATGTTTACATAATCCTAGTTGAGATTAGTTTGCGTTGAGGCACTGCCACTTTGTTTTTCTAAGACAGGTGGTGGTTTCTGTGTTTGGTTTTCATTTTTGTGTGTGTATGTCTCTGCCTGCCCTTTCCTTCGGTTTTCATTGTAAGACTAACTTTTGCTGTGTCCCCAAGTGGAGGCAAGACCAACTTGATTTCTTCTTACGGTTTTCCCAGGTTGCGGATGAATACATGTTTTCCCTGAAACAGAATAAGAAGTCCAAGGGCCGGCGTCAGCCCTTAAGCAAGCTCCCCCGCCACCACCCGCTTGTGTTGCAGGATTGCGTCAGTGATGATGGTGAGTGCTGTTTGCTGTCTTCACCGGGGGAGCTCGGACTTGGTCTGACAAGTCACCAGGAGGCCAAGCCGAGGGCTGAGGGTGGGCCTTTGGCTTAGCTCTTCCTCCAGATGCTCCATAAAGAGGGCAGGATGTCATTTGATACCTAATTTATTATCAGATTTCCTTGTATGTTGAGTGTCTTAGAATGCACCTAATACAGGATAATTTCGTGCAGGTTCTTCCCTTTCTTCTCCTGGGAGGTATAAGACTGATTTTTTCAGGGTAGCTGATTCTGTCACCAAGGCCAAGCCCTGCGCTAAGTGTGTGGCTACCAAGATATGTCTGTGCCCTCAAGAGGGGCAAAGTCCCAGGCAAACATCTAAAGAAAGGAGATGATAATCCAGGCAGGGGGAAGGTAGTCGTCTGGATTTGGTGGTTGGATGTGGAACTGAGGGTGTTAGGGAGGGAGAGGCAGGAGTGGAGTGCCTCACTGGCTTCCAGCTGTGGTTGTTGGAAACCCCTGTTCAGTGTCTGGAGGATGTGGACTGCCGTTGTGCAGAGGTGGTCTTTGGTACCTTTCTTAGAGTAAATGAGGCCACTCAGGGAGAGGAGCAGAGGGCAGTGAGCAGAGGCTGGGGCCAAGAGGACGGAGGAGGAAGAGGAGCCTGTGAAGGAGACGGGGAGTAGGCAGGGATGTGGAGAGCCCAGAAGGGTGCTGTGGGTGCTCATCAGCGCCACATGGTCTCCTGTGCTGCCTGGAACCCAGAGACGCAGCGATATGAGTGCTGACGAGCCCCTCTCAGTGACTGATGCAAGGCCCTTTCCTACTCTGTCCTGTCCTTCCCGGTGCCGTTGGTGGGGTGGGAAGGTCCAGAGCCTCGTCAGCTTCTGCTCCACAGGCCCCACATGTCCTTTCTGATCTGATGTCAGTGCCCATCCGCACTCTTTTCCTTGGTAGGAGGATCCTGATAGGTTGGGTGGGGAAGTGTCTTGAGGTCCTGTCGTCAGAAGGAGGCCAGACCTTGAGCCAGAGGCTTAGGAAGCCCTCTGGTCTTCCTCCAGCCCAGGTTCTCCGGGTGGCAGCAGCCTGGCTTCATGATTTCCCCCCCAAAAGTTGCAGAAAATTTACGAAGAGGACAGCGAATTACCCTGTAAAGGTGATCACTGAACATTTTAATGTGTTGATCTTACTGGCTTTTCTGGTCTGATATTAAATTATGTCCATGTATGTCTATTTGCAGTAGTATAATCGAGGTAATAATATACAGCCCCCAACTTTTTATGATAAAAAATTTCAAACGTGGAAAAGTTGAAAGAAAGAAAGCACTGTGCCCGCCTCCTGTATTCAGCAGCTGTTACCGTTTTGCCGGGACTGCTCTGGCTCCATTTGCATTGTTTGTGTGCGAACGACACACGAATTTGCTGTGTCGTTTGAAAGTGAATTGTAGTCGGAAGTCACTTCACTGAAAACACTGCTGGGCGTTTCCTAAGGAGGGTTAGCTCCTGTGTAAACACTGCTGTTACCACACCTGGGGAACACGCAGTAACTCCGCAACATCATCCGGTCTTCAGTCCACGTCCGTTTTCCCAGCTTGTCCCCCAAATGCATTTGACAGCTTGTCTTCAAACAGCACAAACCAAACTGGGGTCACGCATTTGGCAGTTTTTTGAAGTTTTGTTTTTTTCAGTCTCTTAGGCTAGTGTGCCCTTCCTCCCACTTACAACTTTTTGATTGAGGTATAACATAGTCAGTGAAATGCACACACCTCAACTATACCGCTCAATGAAGTTTTGTGTACGTAGACAGTGGACTTTGGACTCCTGCGTTTTCACATAACTGAACATTTCCTCTCATTTAATATATTCACAGATGGAGTGACTTTTGGCCACTTGATGGCTTTGTGACAGAACAGATGTCAGTGCACTGATTTTCCTCCTGATTGTGAGGCTGTGTCTGTTTCTTTGGTCCTATCTTAGTCACTTTTATTTTGGACAGGATGCAGGAAGTATTTGTGCCTTCGGTTGGCACCATGGTTCCTGGCTAGGCCTGACATTGGGGCTTGCAGGGGTCAATTTTAATGGTCTGCATTGGCCTCACTTTGCAATGGCACCCTTCACTGAGGTCACACGGCAGCTGACGGGTCCCTTTAAATTCAACGTGACTTTAAAGGCAGACTGGATAGCTATTTATACTTAGAGCTAGAACTGCCAGAAGTGAACAGATAGATGGACACCTAGTGCAAGTGTGTACCAGAATGTTCCTTGGGCTGCTCTGCATGGCTCTCCAGGGAGTCTTGGAAAACATTTCTGTCTGGGGAGAACTGAGAAGGTCATTGGAGGGTTGTAGCTGGGGGTTGCTGGTACCCACCCATGGCCGGGTGGAGTGATCCCATGAGGTGTGCCTCAGGTGAGGTTGGCACAGAGCTGGGCTCCTGTCATTTGCTCCATTCTTGGGTCTTTTCTTTCTTGCCAAAGAGGGACATCCCAATTATAGTTTCTCATACTACCCTCACTTGGGGGAGCATCTGGAGAAACCTACTGGGCATCAGTTTATTTTAATATTTGCTGCTGCTTCTGTGCATGATTGCCCTCATGCACCATACTGTTAGAGTCCTGGGGTGTCCCTTACCTTCTCGGGCTTGTTTCTCCTGGGAACTAGTGGGTTCTGCCCGTTTTCTCTCCCTGATTTGGGGGAAGTGGAAAGTGTGCGCCTTTACCAATTCCATCTTGTTCGGTGAACAGTTGTTTGTTTCCATTCAGCACTGTGTCCCTTTCTTTTTGGAAGATGTGCCCAGAGGGGATTTCCTTTCCCAGGCAGTGCTGAGGCCTGCAGAAGCAGCTCTGTGTTCTGCAGAGCAGGGAAGAGATGCAAGCCTGTTGTCTGGGCCAGGGGTCAGTGAAGGACCAGCTGGTAAATAGTTCAGGTCCATAGGCCGCATGTCTCTGTCACATGTTCCTTTTTCCCTTCGACCCTTTGAGAACGCAAAAGCAATTCTGGCCACCGAAGTGGGCTGGAAGTGGTCCGCGTGCCAGCCCCCGTCCAGACTCAGGGTGTTATGTGCTGTGGCTGGGACAGGGCTGCATCTTGGACACCCTCCGCCTTCCTCTGAGGCAGAGCCAGAAGGGTTGGTGAGCCCTGTCCGGAAACGGCAGGTAATCCCTCTAACCTTTCCAGAGGGAGCTGGAAAGTTCTGACTGAAGACAGTGATGTGAAGACTTCTAAACCTCACCGTTTCCCTGTTGTTTTTTTATCCTTGTTCCCCTTCATGCAACAAAAGAGAAAGCTTAAAAGGTCAGGGTTCAACAAGCTGACATACTGGTGGTTCACGCCGCTCACCTTGGGCAGGGGGTGGAGTACTGGCAGCTGTGAGGGGCAAGGAGAGCGGGCCCAGCGTGTGAAGCAAGGAAGGTAGAGGCCATGAATCACTCTGGCCAGAGAAAGGGCTGCTGGCAGGACTTCCCACCACGTCATCCAAGTATTGACAGTTCATTGAAAATCACTTCTGCCGTTTGCGTTTATCACCTGCAGGACCTCGGGTTTAGTCCAGACCTGGGACCCAGAGTCCTGGCGGAGCGACTGCTCTCCAGGCAGAGGCATGGACGTGCTAACTCATGCTCTGCTTCCTTCTCTAGAGACATCCGAACAGCTGACCCCTGAGGAGGAGGCTGAGGAGACAGAGGCCTGGGCCAAGCCCCTGAGCCAACTGTGGCAGAACCGACCCCCGAACTTTGAGGCGGAAAAGGAATTCAACGAGACCATGGCCCAGCAGGCACCTCACTGCTCTGTCTGCATGATCTTTCAGACTTACCATCAGGTGAGCCCGCTCCGTCCCCGCTGTTTGGCCACGGCCAGCAGTCAGAGAGAAGCAGAGTTGGATTGTGGGTACACAGCTTGTCACTGGTTGTCTTGGGAAAGGCACATTTTCCTGGTGTTCTCTGCCCCATCCACGTGCTGGTCAGGCTTCTCAGGCAGATAACCCAGCAGTGCGAGTTTTCCCTGGAGATGTGGCTTAAGCTCGCGGGGACTCACTATGTCTGTTGGCACTCACGCTGTTTGCAAAGGAACCTGC
This sequence comes from Micronycteris hirsuta, assembly GCA_004026765.1. Lineage (NCBI taxonomy): Eukaryota > Metazoa > Chordata > Mammalia > Chiroptera > Phyllostomidae > Micronycteris > Micronycteris hirsuta. The sequence goes on along the minus strand of PVJI01000740.1, from coordinate 27,413 downwards.
TCTTATCGTTCTAGTCAGTGATTATTCCTTCTAGGTGGTTTGTAGTCCTGGCCAGGAAGTCTGGAGGATGGAGTGTTTCTTTATTACAGCCTGAATTTTCGATGACAGGCCAGGTCCTCCAATGTTCTTGTTTCTTTCCCGTTGCCACAGTGGGTGTCGGCGGCAGTAAGAAGGAACCTGGGAGGGGCAGGAGCAGAGGGCTCGTGCCCCTCCCTCCCGGGGCATTTGATGGCTTCACCATCACGGGTCTCTCTGGGTCTAGTTTTTGGAGGCCAGGAAGGCGTCCACAGCAGCATGTCCCAGGTGAGCAGCTTGGTCTCAGACAGGACTTCCCCAGGGTGGACAGCCGGTCTTTCGACAGTGGTTAAAAACAGCATGGCTGCCACTGAGCCTGGCAAGGCGCCAGGTTCATATTTGCCAAAGGATGGAACCTCAGACCAACACACTTTGGATTGAACTCACTACTTTCCATTGACAAAAAGCGAAACTGAAGAACTGGGTGTGCCCTTGCCTGTGAGGGGAAGGGAAAGGCCTAGCTGTACTGTCAAGCAGACCTACTAAGCGGGGTTCCAGGTTTTATGAGTGGCATAGACCAAGGGTTGACTTGTTTCTAATGCCATCCTTGGAATGGGGGTGATGGTGCCATCCAGTGGCAGAGCCAGCAGATTTTTGTAGCCAGGATATTTGCCAAGAGAAGTCCATGGACATGACGTTCTTTCTGAAGGGTCCCCGAGCTGGGACTTGCAGGTTGGCTGCAGCTCAGGTGACCTGCGGACACGGACCACACGAGGAAGTCTGTGCTGGCCCACTGGGAGCACCTGCTCTGGATGATCTCCCTGCGTGGAGGCGGAGCAGCACATAGGGAGTCCATAGCAGCAGCCTTGCTAACATTTTATTACCACTTGCTTTGGGAAGATTGAAGTCCCAGTTGCCTCTTACTTCACTCCCTTTCCTTAGTTGTCTGTCCCCTAGGGCCCTTTGTTTGATGCTGCTGTGAGAAATTGAATTCGAGTCATTAGAGGTAACTTCAATTAGCAGCTCGGGGATAACGGCTGTGCCCCCGGGAGCCGTAACCAGAGCCCTGTCAGTCAGAGAGCCGGCTTCCTGCTGAAGGGGCAGGCGGAGAGCCGGGAGCACAGGCGTGTGCACTGAGGTGTGCGCCCTCTCTCCCCAGGTTGAATTTGGAGGCCTTAGTCAGAACTGTGGAAGTGCTTCGGATTTAGCCCCCCAGAGGCAGAGGACCAAGCCATTAATTCCAGAAATGTGCTTCACCTCGACGGGCTGCAGCACGGACATCAACCTGTGCACCCCGTACCTGGAGGAGGATGGCACCAGCATTCTGGTCTCCTGCAAGAAGTGCAGCGTCCGAGTCCACGCCAGTGAGTGCCTGTCGCTGCCCCTCCGTGTCGTGTCCTCAGGGCGTGGCCTTCTCATCGAAGCCCTCGCCCCCGCTGGCCTCCCCAGTCCCGCACTGCAGAGACGGCTCCTGTGTTCTCGGGGTTGTGACTGAGTCAGAGTTTCATGTGCCTCCAGGGTCCATGACTCACGGCCAGCTCCGTGCTGTCCCCTTGGTTCAGATACCAGGAGGGCATCAGTCCTCACTACTCACTAGGGGTTTGAACCAGTGAATCTACGTTTCTGACTTTGAGGCTGAACACTTGGTGCCTGACTCTAGAATTCAGGGGTTTCTGTAAGATTGGCTTGTAACTTTTGGGACATATCTCCTGGAAAAGAGTTGAAAATCTTGTTCTGACCGTGGCCTCTGGGTTTCATTTGCTTGTCTTGCTGTCCTTGTTAGGTTGCTATGGGGTGCCCCCTGCAAAGGCCTCTGAAGACTGGATGTGTTCTCGTTGCTCAGCCAATGCCCTGGAGGAGGTGAGTGCGCCCACACTGCTCCCCTAGTCCCTGCAGACTTGGAGCCCGCTCGGGGCTGGACTGTTTCCTGTGCACTGCATATCCCCAGCTGTCGGCAGAGGGCCTGGTGCACAGTGAGGTCAGAGAAAAGGGATCGTCAGAATCAGTCGCCATGACACCGAGAGCGGTTGTTGCCCACCCACAGCAGGCCACGAGTGGGGTCTGGAGGCTGTGTTTACTCTGTGGTGTCAGGACCAAGTAGAGGCCTCCTGTGGATGAGCCATGGCCCCCTTTAGAGAGCTCACCCCCTGGGCTGGAGCACCAGAGTGGGACTCAGGTGGGCCATCTTGTAGCTCTCTCTTCATTCCCTCCACCGCCTCCCCCCAAACCTGGCCGTACCCCACGTAGGAAGCCATCTGAGCCCTGCAGTGCCTCTGGTTTGAGCAGAGTGTCATTCATGTCTTTGCTTACAGCTGTTGTTATTTACAGGAAGAGTGAAGAGGATTATGTTAAGTCAGATGAATACTTGGTGCATTTAAGCCCAAAGTGGCCTCCCTGTCCTCCTCCAGGGGAGTACTAGTCACAGGGGCTGCGTGGGGCAAAGCCCACATGACATTTGGCTCCTTTTCTGTGTGGAGGCTACAGTTGCCCAAAGGCAGTCGGATGGGGTGTTAATGACTTGGTGGTAACCACGTTCCTCCCTTCCTGTCTTGGCAGGACTGCTGTTTATGCTCATTACGAGGAGGAGCCCTGCAGAGAGCAAATGACAACAGGTGAGTGTTCTGAGCAGCGTCTCAGAGTGTGCGCTTCTGAAGCAGTGTGCGGAGGCATTTGGGGCAGCGGCTGTTCATCAGAATGACTGATGAGGTTTTGGGAAGCACATTGCTTGGAGTTGGCATAGCATCTCCAGGACTAATTTAAAAATGGGATGCCAGGGGGAGCCAGGAAATCCCAGTCCTTTCCAAGTCCATCTTCCCCTGAGGCGGAGATGTAAGTAACATCCTCCTTTTGCAGGAGCTAAGAAGGGCTCTCGAGGATCCTGTCGAATAGTGCATGGGTTTGAAGGGCTGGAAGTGAGGGCAGTTATCTTGTTGCAGATGGGGCTGGTGCAGAGATGCCCGTAGCCAGGGGCTAGTGAGCCTGGCAGGCCAGCGCTCCCTGGCTCAGACCTGCTGTTTGGAGTGAGGGCAGCCATCCTTGAGGAGGAGAGCGAGGCATTGAGAAGAGCTCAGCCAAGACTACTTGCTACTGAATCAAACCTACAGAAGTTTCTGGGCATCTTAGCCCAGAGCTGGGCTTCTCAGCTGTCGGGCAGCTCATTTTCCCTGAGCCGAGTCTTTGTGCTTGGTCTTGGCTTGTTCTGAGGTAGAAACGTAAGGTGAACGAGGTTTTTGCCCTGGAAGAGCTGGCTGTCCAGGGTGTGGTACTCACAGGTCGGTGGGCAACCAGTGGTCAGCATCTGGCTTCCGACTAAAGTCCTGTCCGGCTTCCTGCCTCACAGGAACCCCCTGCATGCTGTTCCAGGTAAACGGCCCCTTGGCATGCTGCTCCTGCTCCTTTAAAGGCACTTGCTGACATTACTTGAGGTCATCGTGCTCCTCACAATTGCAAGATAGCGCCATTAAGGTTCTTCTGTATTTGGAGGAAATGGCTCTGCCTGAGCATCCCGCTTATAATTTATAATTTGTATTCTGCCTTGTAGGGCCGTGCAAAACAGATCTGTTCCCACTCTCACGTAACGGCCCTGTGAGCACTGCAGACAGCCTCCGTGTAGCCCCGGCACTGTCCGTCGGAGCTTTCCGCTGGCCTGGTTTTCCGTGCTTTCCCCATCCCAGTTGTTTTCATCGTGGAGCAGGGCAGCCTCCTGGGATGTCCAGGACTTACTCTAGTCCTCCGAGGGCATCCATTGAACAGGCCTGCCAGAGGACGTGGGTGCGGGGTCAGACCTGAGCGGGAGTCTGCTGTGGGTGAAGAGGGCAGAGAGGAGAGGTCGTTTCAGCCCAGGAGAACCGTGTGGGCAGAGGCCTGCAGGGAGAGCTATGAATGCTGGCAGATGGCACAGTTGGAGATCCTTGGAGGAAGCACTCAGGTCCTAAAGTAGGAGAGGTCTGGGCAGAGCTCTCATTTATTCTCACTCCCTGAAATCTGCCACGCTCCATGAGCTCTTCTCATTTTGCAACAGATTGTAAGCGAGTTAGTGCTATAAGAAGTGCACACCCTCCACACCGGTGCAGTGCAGTGGGGACCTGTTTCCACACACTCTGTGGAGACACTGGTTCTTACCTGTCTGGGTCCCAGGGATTTGCTCGTGGAGGTCAGCGGTTGTGTTGGGTAAGGGAAGAAGTGCCATCCGTGGTCCCTCTGAGAGGAGAAGGCCACAGGGCGCTGGAGCCGCAGGGGGCTGAGGTGGCCTTTACCTTTTGGCAGATGGGTCCACGTCTCGTGTGCTGTGGCAATTCTGGAAGCGAGGTTTGTCAACATTGCAGAAAGAAGTCCAGTGGATGTGAGCAAAATTCCTCTGCCCCGCTTCAAGCTGGTAAGGAGGACGAGATGGGCTTGTAAACTCTGCATCGTTACCTGTTCACAAGCCTCATACACTTCTGCTTGGCCCAGCGGCCAGCCTTTACCCCTTGGTTTTCATCAGGGTTTGTGATATTCACCCCGTGGTTAAAAGTCATTAATGAGGACACCCGTCATCAGACAGGAGCTTCAGAGAGGGTGTGTGTGCTCTCCTGTTTGGGAAGGAGGTTGACGCCCGCCAGTTTGGCTCTGCATTTGGGCAAGGAAACAGTAGAGGAGACTGTGCCGTTGGCTTCCTGGAGTCATTGGCTCCCTTCCCCTGTGTTGTAGAAATGTGTCTTCTGTAAGAAGCGGAGGAAAAGAGCTGCCGGCTGCTGCGTGCAGTGTTCCCATGGCCGCTGCCCGACCGCCTTCCACGTGAGCTGTGCCCAGGCCGCCGGAGTGATGATGCAGCCCGACGACTGGCCTTTCGTCGTCTTCATCACCTGCTTCCGGCACAGGATTCCTAATTTGGAGGTGAGGGAGACTGCCGTTCTAGAATGCTCTTGACAGTTTCCCGGATCATTTTCTCTGCAGGCTGTTAATTTACTGTGTCAGCAAGTATTTCCTCAAGCATTGTGCTTTATGGAGAGTGCTAATGAGTAAGGGAGTGAGAGCCAGCTCCTGTCCGTCTCTGCTCCCCGCCTGGCACTTCCTAACCCAGCGAAACCAAACTGCTAGCGGCTGGCTCCTTCTGGTTGTCTGTGTCCCCTGTGCCTCTCCTCCAAGATAAAACTCCTTGAGGGTTCATTTTTTTATTAATCTGAGTGTCCCTGTTCGGCACGGTGTCGGGAGCGTGGCAGCAGCTCTGTAAACGTTGTGAACTGATAGGGAGAGTGCCCAGCAGTTAGCCATTAGCCACCGCACGGTGGAGATTTTGTACTTCTCTAAATGTTGAGGCCCAGAGAGAGGTACGTGGGATTTTAGCTAGAGGAGTTACGGAAGGGTTTACGTGGAAGGTAGCGCTTGAAGCGGGTCCTGAACAATAAGCAGGAATCGTGTGCGCAAGGCATCCAAGGCTTCAGAGGCACAACGGGCAAGTCCCAGAAGAATGAACATGTAAGACTGCTCTGGGACCGCAGCGGATGACCCCTGAAGGGCAGGCGCTCCAGAGGGTGGAGGCCCGGGACAGCCACACCGAACAATATAAAGAGAACTGTTCCGGTGTTTTGATTAGTCACTCTGGTGGATTCAAGGATTGAAGGAAAAAGGACTTAAGGCAGAGAGACCAGGTATCCTAGGGAGACAGGGGCCTGAAATAGGAACACATAGAGCATGGGGTCACTTTTAACGTGTTCCCTTTGCCGTTCAGGGTCATGGAAAAGGCCTCATTGGCTGCCTCATCGCCTCCTTGTTCACAGAGCTGTTTTACTGAGCATGAGCGCTGGTCGGGGTGGGTCAGGGGCTGAGGCAGATGGAAGAATAGTCAGTGCAAGAATGAAACTCAGGAAGAGTAAACACTCGAGGCGGCATTGAGTCCTGCCTCTGGTGGGGAACTAGCAGTTTTGTCATGGAACAGGATAGTGAATGTGGTGGCCATAGACTGCTGAAGCTGTGAGGAAACAGGGTTCTGTTGAGTATTTCTTTCATTAATTAGTTCTCCACATACTTATTGGGCATCTGCTACAAGCCAGGAAACAAGTAAATTGACGGTGTATCTATCAGGTGGGAGAAGTGCAAAGGATAAAGGTAAGGCGGGATGAGGGCAGGGGCGTGGAAGAGGAGGTCCCGAGGAACGGGTCAGTAAGTTGACACTTGGACGTGAGGGAGCCAGCGTGCGTATGACTGGGGGAGGGCACTTCAGGTGGAGGGACCGGCAGTGCAGAAACCCCGGGGCGGGAACGTGCTTGGCGCGCGCGCTCACGGGACAGCAGGGAGGGCCAGCCTGGCTGGAGTGCAGCACCCGAGCAGCGTGGGGAGGAGCGGTCGGACACACGGCCACAGGTGCTCTGTGACCCTGTTTGTATCAAAACAAGTTCAGAATAGAAGGGTGATGTGAGGGTCCCAGAGACGGCAGGGCCCTTGTAATGAAGAGCCTCCCGTCATACGTAGCTGAGGACGTCCAGGGAACTCAGTCTTTGTGCCCTAGCCTTGAGGGCAGAGCTGGTGCTGAGATCTGTGTGGGGCATTGTCTGGGAGCCCTGGGCCGCAGGTCACCTGTTGAATGTCTGCTTCGGACGTGTATCTAAGTTGTGTGCAGTCCTGGGTGGTATTTGGTCAGTTCCTGGCAACAAATAGGGAAGTCACAAAAGTCTATCCATGGAATTTGGGGCAAGACAGCGTGGTATGAGGACAGTTGTGGACTGAGAATAGGAAGGAGCTACATTCATGCAAGAAAATACGGTCCTGGTTTCTTCTAGTAGTCTGGCTGGGGTGTAGATACCTGGAAAGATGTGTTTCAGCTCCCATCCCTTAGTCCTTTTTACTATTCCATCTGTTTGCCATCTTTCCCTGGTAAAGAGGAGCCAATTGATCTAGGGCCCCATTTGCCAGACCTGTCTGTGGGAGTAACCCAAGCCTCTGTTTTTTTGCAGCGTGCCAAGGGAGCCTTGCAGAGCATCACCACAGGCCAGAAGGTCATTAGCAAGCACAAGAATGGGCGCTTCTACCAGTGTGAGGTGGTCAGGCTCACCACTGAGACCTTCTATGAAGTCAATTTTGACGATGGCTCCTTCAGCGACAATCTCTATCCTGAGGATATAGTGGTAACTTCTGAAAGGAGCTTCTTGGGCAGTTTGGGACTGGGGTGTGTCTAGGTCTGGCTGGCAGGCTGGCTGTGGGCCTCCCTTTTCTGGCTAGGCCCACGATTTCATCAGTTGGTCCCACAACAAAAAGCCTTTGTGCTGGTCCTTCTGTGGAAATGAAATTGTGTTCTGCTAGGGCACCGTGCGTCCTCTAGGAGCTGTAGGAATCAGCATTTTCTGCATTTCTTTGAAACCTGCCTGTATTTTGGTCTAAACTACCCTGAAGGCGTTCTAATGCGGGTGAGAGGGCCCAGGCTTTGGGGTGGCCCATGTGCAGGTACCGTTTCCACTGCTGAGTAGCTATGTGAATTTGGGAGACTGACCCAGCTCTTTTCTCCTCTGCCCTCTGAGTAGATGTATGGTCTTGGCTTTTGGTTCTTTACAGCGTAAGCCCTCGGGGCTGAGCAAAAACTGCTTGGACAGGCACCCCTGGCCTGCTTGTCTTATGAATACTTGAGACACAAGGCCCTGCCTGGACCGAGTTCTAGGTTTCCTGGCTCAGCACTCAGGACTCAGTTCAGGTTTCTCCTGCCCCTACCCTGCCTTTCATGTGTTATACTAAGCATCAAGGTAGTGGGATCGAGCCACTTCTTTGAACAAATCAGGTGTTTTCCTTGTTTATGCCACATTAGCAACATAGCTGCTAAAAGCACATTAGTTAGTTACAAGGTAGTAAGGATAACAGTAACAGTATTTATGGCAATAAAGTAGCTATGATTTCGTAAGCTCTTCAGCGTGCCAGGCAGTATGCTGAGAGCTTTGTGTCAAGTATTTCTGTCACCTGTCATACCAACTCTGAGAGAGGTAGGTGGTATTATCTCTAACTTACAGAACAGTGATCTCAGGACTCTCTTCTCAGAGTTACTGAGGACGCCCTGACTGGTGTGGCTCGGTGGGTTGGGCATCGTTTTGCAAACCGAAAGGTCGCCGGTTTGCTTCTTGGTCAGGGCACATGCCTGGGTGGTGGCCAGGTCTGTGATATGCAAGAGGCAACCAATCGAGGTTTCTCTCCCTTTCTCCCTCCCTTTCTAAAAAAATAAATAATTTTTTTAAAGGTTTTATTTCTTTTCAGAGATAGGGAAAGAAACATCAATGTGTGGTTGCCTCTTGTGTGCCAACTGGGGACCTGGCCTGCAGCCCAGGCTTGTGCCCTGACTGGGAATTGAACCGGAGACCCTTGTGTTTGCAGGCCAGTGCTCAATCCACTGAGCCACACCAGCCAGGGCTAAAAGTATTTTTTAAAAATAAAAGTTACTGAGGACCCCAAAGAACTTGTGTTTTGTGGGTTATGTCTATCAATGTTTATTCTATTAGAAGTTAAAGCTGAGACTGATTTTAGATAAACCATTTTTAATGAAAAATAACTGCATTTTATTTATTTTTAATCCTCACTCGAGGACATTTTTATTGATTTTTTAGAGAGAGTGGGAGTGGGTGAGGAGAGAGGGAGAGAAACATTGATTGGTTGCCTCCCATACATGCTTTGAGCAGAGATCGAACCCACAACCTAGGTATGTGCCCAGACTGGGGATCGAACCTGCAACCTTTGGTGTATGGGATGATGCTCCAACAACTTAAGCCACTCAGCCAGGGCAAAAATAACTTCATTTTAAAACAAAAATTACCTGGCCGGTGTAGCTCAGTGGATTGAGCGCAGGCTGGGAACCAAAGGGTCCCGGTTTGATTCCCAGTCGGGGCACATGCCTGGGTTGCAGGCCAGGTCCCCAGTGAGGGCCATGTGAGAGGCAACCATACATTGCTATTTCTCTCCCTTTCTGTCTCCCTCCTTTCCCCTCTCTAAAAATAAATAAAAATAAAATCTTTAAAAAAAAATTAGTTGGAAGAATGCCATTTGCAAGTATCTTTAATGTCACATCTTCAGTCTGTTGCAATTTATTGTTTTGGTTAGAAAGATAGGAAGAAAGTTCAGTCTCATAAACATGTAATTGGAGAGAGGAGGAGTATCTTAGTAGCCCTTCAGATAATTATGGTATTCTTCTTTAATATTACACCAAAACTCAGTGAGTGTTGGTTTCTTAAAAGTTCGGTGCAGTGTGGAATCTGAAAGCAGGTCAATGAACTTTGGATGCCCAGTTACATTAAAATCCATTGTTCTGCCTTCACCGAGAATGAATCTTGCCCGCCCCCTGTGCAGGATTTTGTAACGTTATACATATTGATGTGATGGACCGTGTATGCCTTTCAAATGTGAAGTTTTCTTACACACTATCAAAATCACCTTCATTTGTATGACTAATCTCAGAAAAACCTTTAAATTTTGGGAAGCTTCAGGCTCATAGTGCTTCTGATTTTTGTTTGAAAGCTTTAGATTTTGATCATTGGCAGTACTTGATACTGTCTGTGGTTTTCCTTGAAGTGACAGACTCACTTCATTCATTTTGAAGATGTCTGCCAGTACCCAAGTCTGAAGCTTATGTTCCATGAAAAGAGCAACTGCCTCAACTCCCAACTCAGTTGTACAGTATCTTTCCTTAAAACCGCCGTTGTGCCTCAGCATGTAGCAGACGTGTCTGCTGAGCATTCCCACACGAGCAGGAACCCGTCCTGGTGCATTCTTCCCCGAGGTAGATGGTGGTCACCACTGTGCTCAGGTGGACCTTCCTTTCATGCTTCGTCCTCATTGTTCCCTCAGAGTCAGGACTGTCTTCAATTGGGTCCGCCTGCTGAAGGGGAAGTGGTTCAAGTGCGATGGACAGACGGCCAAGTTTATGGAGCCAAGTTTGTGGCCTCCCATCCCATCCAGATGTACCAGGTAGCCACAGGTTTTTGCTGGGCATTGGAGGGTACTTGATTAATTCACCATTTCCTCTTGGGCCAGAGCTGTGTCTTTGGTCTTGGGGGAGCTAAGGGCTCAGTAACATCCCTTTCAGAGCTAGGGGCTGCCCTGTGTCCAGTCTGGCAGCTGCGGCTTCAAACATGGCAGTCCTTCAGTGTTCTGAATTCTTCCTGTGACTGCAGGACATCGCCACTGTGCATGGGGGTCCAGGGACAGAGTCAGGGATATCTTAGCCAAAGGCCTTTGTTTCCTTGTTAGGTGGAGTTTGAGGATGGCTCCCAGCTTGTGGTTAAGAGAGATGATGTATACACGCTGGACGAAGAGCTTCCCAAAAGAGTCAAGTCTAGACTGGTGAGTGTGTTTCATGTGTGCCCTCGCTCCTGTCTGGGAGGGCGGGCACAAGGCAAGGACAGGTCCCTGTGGTTTTCCCTCGCGGTGGCTGGCTGCAGAGTGCTCATTTGGCTTGCCTGTTCTTCCACAGTCAGTAGCCTCAGACATGCGCTTCAACGAGATTTTCACAGAGAAGGAGGTTAAACAGGAAAAGAAACGGCAGCGAGTTATCAACTCCAGATACCGGGAAGATTACATTGAGCCTGCTCTGTACCGGGCCATCATGGAGTAGGTGCTTCCAGGAGCCGAGATATCCCCAGCCATTGAGGCAAGAGCTCTGTGGAGGCTCCACAGCACAGCAGACGCAAAGAACTCTGAAGTCTCTAAAATGAAGTTTTAAAATGCAAAGGAATGAAATAACCAACCCTATCATCTTCTCACCCCACCCTTGTCGCATCTCCTCTAATGAAAGGACAAGCCGTTCTTGGACACGTGGCAGCCGCCGCCGAGCTCCCAGCTGCGGGCTGAGCACTGGAGTGCCGTGGCTGCACTGTCTCCAGTGGGTGGGCTCTGCTGGCTGGACTGCTGCCCGGTCCTGGCCTAGGACTTCGCTTCCTAACGAGCACCTGCACCGCCTAGGAAGAAGTGCTGGTGCTTGCCCCGCTCCCCTCCCCGTTTTGTATTTATGTGTGTGTGTGTGCGTGCGTGTGGGTGGGTGGTCTGGACCAGCTTTTGCCAGCCCCTGGCCTTTACTTTCTTCCTTGCCTATCCAGGGCAAACACAATGTGAAACTGCCCTCAGCTGAGCTGAGTTAAGGGCCCCTGGGGTTGGCTGAAGGTGGGTGTGGCATCTGTCCCGTGACCTGCCACAGGGAGCTCTGGCAAAGCTGTGGCATTGAGATGCAGAGGAGTCAATGGCATTGCATCTTCCTCTCGAAGAAGACAGGAGTGACATGGGTGTGCCCACCTCTCTGCACAGAGCCCCCCGGGGCACAGTATTAGAGGGTGTGGGTGGGGAATTCCGTTGAGGGGGATCTTATGATGGAAGCAGGCAGAGCCTGGTGGGTGATTCTGTCGGCAGGAAATTGCAATCACACAGGGGCTGGGAGGGATAAGATGAACTGGGGCCATTGGTGGCCAGGGGCAGGTTTGCCCCTGGTCCGGGGATGGGAGGGAGCGAATTTGGGAAGGGGGGTGGGACTGGAGGGCAACACTGAAGGGGTTAAACAGGTTTTTGCTCCTCATGAATTTGTTTGCCTGGGCCCAGGATTGGAGGGCTTCACACCTGTACCCTATGTATACAAGAATCAGATTTATAATACTTCCCTGTTTTTTGTTACGTATGAACGCTATAAACCAAATTATTTTGAAAACTGGTGCATCACTTTGTCTTTAGCAATAAAATGTGTTGAGCAGAGGCTTGGTTGTGTCTGCCCCAAGGAGCCCCAGTGGCCCGGGGTCAGGCCGAGGGTGTGTCTAGGGTCACGGTCCGGAGCAAGGCTGTGTGTTTTAAGAAGACTCAGTCTGCGAAGACTGAGGGAGCTGCCCTAGAGATGGGTTCCTGGTCAGATTCTGATGTGGTAGCTCTGTATCAGGCCCAGCACCGTGGGATGGGAGCAGAGGCACCACTGGCCACGAGTGCCTCTTTTTGCTTCCCCTTCCTTAGAGATTGGAAGGCGGTATTAAAGGAAAGAGCAGACCACCACTCAGCCTGTGGAGCTGAATTTGATCTCTTACCACTTAATTGAGCTGGTCAAGTTCATCCCTCAGTCTGTTCCGTGCAGATTGTTGAACCAGCTCAACAGGAAGGGAGTGCATTTTAGGTACTCGAAGAGCAAGGGACTTGACCCCCAGAGGCATCCCAGTGGGGTCCTGAAGCTGCTCTGAGCTGTCTGTACTTGGTGAGAAGCTTCCCTGGAGGAAGACCTGGTCCCTGTGCCTGGTGGTTTCCTGAAGTCCAGGGGGACAGGGATGAGCAGTAGCAGCAGGCCAGGCGGGGCCTGTGAGCAGGTGCAGGACTTGGAGACAGCAGAGCTGCCAGGCGCTCCGTTTCATAGCCCGGTCCAGGTGCAGAGAGGCCTGGGTCAGCTCAGCAACTCAATGCTTCCTTGTGTCCTGGGGCTTGGGAGGTGGCTGCTTCCTGGTGTCTCATGGGGGCCCGCGGGGAGGGAGGGGGGGACTGGGAGCGGCAGGTTTCAAAGACATTTTATGCCAGCTCCCTCCTGGGGCCAGGAAAGGGAGATTGGTTTTCTGTGCAGCACCCAGTGATTCCCAGGGGGCCATCGGGTAAGACCGGGCAGAAGCCTAAATGGATTGGTGAGCCTTGGGAACACGCCCCAATGGAGAACAGGAACTTCCCCAGGATCGGCAGGGTCCTGCTACCTCCACTGACCCTACTTTACCTGGAGGACCTGCACAGCTGGGATTCTTGATCTGATCCCAGCAGAGTTCTTAACTATATTTCTTGAAACTTTGTACTTTTTATTTTGGTCCGCCTAATAACCCTGGGGAAACCAAAGTTTAGAGATGTAATGAGATTTTATTTAGATGGCACACAAGCAGTTGTCTCCTGCACTGCCTGTCTGGTCGGGACAAGGCCCCGGGGGGACTCACGCCAGGGAAGGGCGGGCTCCTCCCGGAGGCCTTTTGCCAGGGCAAAGTGCCTTCTTTAACAGGGTCTTTAGGTTGGCGACCAAGAATTGCAGCCTGAGAGTTCCTCTTCCCACCTGAGGAATTACATTTTAAATTGTCCCCAGGCGTTGTCCTGGTTGCTGTGGCTCGGATTGAGTGCTGGCCTGCAAGCCGGAGGGTCGCAGGTTTGATTCCCAGTCAGGGCGCCGACTTGGGCTGTAGGCCAGATCCCCCACTGGGGATGTGTGAGAGACAGCTGATCTATGTGTCTCTCACATCGATGTTTCTCGCTCTCCCTTCCTCTCTAAAAATAAATAAAATCTTAAACAGAAAAGATAAATTGCGCCCAGGCAAATGCCTGGCCTTGGCTGAATGAGGGAGTAGGATGGGAAAGCTGGGACCACCAGAGCTGCAAAGGCTAAACGGGATGAGATGGGGCGGAGTGGTCCTACCCGCGGACAAAATTTTTGCAAGGCTCAGAAATTGGTAATACAGAAGCGCAGCGTGAGAAGTCCGTCCATCCTTAACTCACACGACAGGACAGGATCGCCCAGACCCTGGAGGCCAAAACCTTGAGCCTCAGGGAACGAAGTGGCAGCGCTCCTTGGCGTGGAACGCCAGCCCGCACGTTGCGCCCAGGAGGCCCCCCGCGCGGGTGAGGAAGCAGGCTCTGGAAAGACTGGGTCATCCTGGCGGACAGCGAGTCCTGCGGGCATCAGGCGTTGGCATCTCGAACGCGCGCCCGCTGGGAAGGGAAGCCAGACGTGGAGGAATCCTCCAGGCGTTTATGCTTCTGAGAGCCCAGGCCAGGGCGACAGCGCCGAACAAGCAGTCCGGGACCGCACGACCCATCTGCGGCCTCGCACGGCTGCGGCGGAGGCCCCCGACGCAGGGCGGGGTGGTCGGGCCGGGGAGACGCGGGGCTCCCGCGCCGCCGTGCCCCTGCGGGGCTGTGCCCGCCCACTGTCCGTGGTACAGCTCTGCATTGGTCAGCCCGGCGCCCCGCCCGGCTCCTGCGCGGGGATTGGCCGCAGATGCCTGACTCCCGGCGAGGGCGCTGAGGCGGAGAGTGGGATTGGTGGTCCCGCCGTCCCAGGTCGCGGACGCGCGCTCCGCCCGCCGCTGCGTCCTCACTATGGCGGCGCCCATACCGCCCGCCGCGTCCCGGGCGCCCCCCGGGGTTCCCCGCGGCTGCTGTCGCCGTCTCCTACGCCGTGGCCTCGGTCTTCCCGCTCGCGTCGGGCCGGGCGCCGCCTCCCCGCTGCCTTCCTTTTCGCTGCGGTAAGCGCCGGTCCTGCGCGTGTCGGGCGCAGCAGCCGCCGCGGCTAACGGTCAGCGCGCCGCCCCTCCCCTCCCCCTTCGCCCGCGGCCCCCGGGTCTGGGCCCGGCGCGGAGCCACGCGCGCTAGTGCTGGGGAGGAGCGTCGGGGCACTGACGGGTCCTCTCCGAATAATGACGTCCTGCTGGGGTCGGGGGCTCGGGCCGGGGGGGCCGGCCCCTGGACGACCTCGTGTCGGCGGGGCAGGGGCTGCGAGGCCTGCGGGGAGAGGACAGCTGGCTCCCGGCCGAATGGCTGAGGTCATCTGCGTGCGAGACCCCGCAGCGCTGCGCACCTTGGCGCAGAGGACTCACCCGGTCAGCGCGGCGTCGGCTCTGCGGGGAGGAAGGAAAAGTCTAGGGACACCGCTAGCGGGAATCAGCAGCTACGAGGATCGGTTGTCATAGCTGCACTGCCAGCCAGGTGTTTAGGGGGCCGGGGTCACTGATGGGTAAAGTACGCCTCTCTTGCTTCCTTTGCAAGAGGACATATCTTAGTCACGAGAGCATGTTTGGTCAGGTTAGTGTCCCACAAATATTTGGATTCCTTTTTATAGCAGTGCCATTTTTATAATTCCTCGATAAACCTCATTTCTGTTTGTTTCCGTGACATACGAAGGAGTGAAACTGAATGGAATCATTGTAGTTAATTGAGAGAGGGACCAATGGAGGCAGCTGTTACTTTGTTTAAAAAAGGATACAAACTTTTCTATGGCTATACTTTGAATTATCTGTACCAGCGATTTTCAACCTGTAAGCTGCAAGAATACATGCAGTACCTGACTCTGACCTCTCTTCCCAGGTTTTCAAATAAAAAAGTGACAACAGTCAACACAACAATAGCCGTTGGTTGTGAATGAATCGAAATTATACCTATTTTTTTTTGTCAGGCAAAAAATATATAATCTTTAGTGTGCTGCAGAATTTTAGTCATTAGTTTAAGCGTGCCACAGGTGAAAAAGGTTAAAAGTTGCTGCTCTATGTACTGTAGCTAGTTGAACAGGGTGGTAGGAAGAAACTCTTTCTAGGCTTCTGAAAGCAAGTCTTCGTGGAAAATTGGGTTATCTGTAAATCATAATCGCCCTGGAGTGATGATCAGTAAACCGTTTGGTATACCTTCAAGTCAAAAGGATTAAAAGGCAGCTGGCACAAAAATTTATGACGAAAGGGTATTTTCAAACAATCTCTTAAAATGATAGCAGCTCTTAAGATTAAAGGTTTTTAACTCAAGGACATTTTTAAGTATTAAGTGATGAATCTCTCCATTTCACATGGTACATGAGGAAATAAGATGTGCATAATTTTAGAAATTAATTGACTTTGGATCATCCATAGTGTCTACTAAATATATATATTGTGTGCAAGGCAATGCAACTATGGGGAACGCAAGCCCTATCAGGTGTAATGCTTATTCTAATGGGCCTCTGTTAGTTGTGGGAATAAAGGGTACACTGGACATTGGTCGCTAATGATGTGGTCTCCAGAATTCTGAGACAGTAGGTGCTGTGACAGTGCAGGAAAAGGGGTTCAGTTGAGCCATGCATGGGTAGGCCTGGGTGGATGTTGAGGAAGGAGGAGAGAGGAAATGAGAAAAGGAGAGAACCCCAGATGCTCACCGTGGTTCCAGGGCATTTCCTGTTGGCAAAAGGGTACCATGCAGTTGCGCAAACGAGGTGGCATCAAATCAAGAAGTAACTTTTCCTGGGGGTTGCAAAGGATGATGGGGTATAGTATTGACTTTAGACGAAGCTATAGAAAAGCTACACAACAGCACTTGACTTGCCTTGATGCGTTTCTGATTAACCTCAGCTGTGTGGGTGGAGTAACACCCTTCCCACCAACCAGGGTTCATGCTTCAGGAGCCATTCTTGCCTGTCTCCCCCCCCTCCCCCCCTTCAGTTGGTTGCCAGGTCTTTTGATACTGCCGCTGCATTATTTCTGGCATCTGCTGTTTTTTATTCCTACTGTCAATTACATTGATATAGGGCCTTCGATATACCATTCCCTTGATTAATTGTAGAACCCCCTGACATTTTTGCTTTCCTTCCATCTATCTTGTGTACCGCTGTCACTTTCAGATGTCTCACTTCCCCAACCGAGACTTAAAGGCTCCCTACTATCTGTTAAATTAAGCACAGACCAGCCTGGCATGGGCAGTATGTGTAAACTCACTTTTTTTTTTTTTGCCATTTTCTTAGATTTTTATTATATTTTCCAGATCAGTGGAACTGTTTGCTCTTTGTGCTCTATATTTTTGCTCATGTTGCTTTTTCTACATTAAATGACCCCTTTCAATCTTTAATCCTTGGTTCTCACCCATGTTTCAGGGCCATTTGATATGGAATTTACTTTGTGAAACTTTTCTATTTTTTTTAAGATTTTATTTTTTGAGAGAAGGGAAGGGAGGGAGATAGGGAGAGAAATATTGATCTATTGCCTCTGGCACACCCCCCAGATGGGAACCTGGCCAGCAACCCAGGCACATGTCCTGATCGGAAACCGAACTGGCTGCCTTTCTGGTTTGCAGGCCGGCACTCAATCCACAGAGGTACACCAGCCAGGGCCTTTGTGAAACTTTTCTGTACTTCATTCCCCACCCAGATGGGACTTATCTCTTGCCTAAACTGTTATAATACCAGAGTCTGCCTTTTTTGCTACAGTTGCCAACATGACTGAAGCTCTTTCAAGAGATGGAATGTCTTCTTCATCATCTATCACAGTGTTTTGTACACAGTAGGTGCTTGGCAAATGTATTTTGTATTGAATATAGTTTGAACCAGGATGGCTGCAAAGAAAATTCTTTGTACTAACAAAATATTCATTACAAAATCTGTGAATAAAGTTACTTACGTGAAAGAATTACTTACTAAGAGATCTGGTGTATTGGTTCGGACAGACTGGGTTAGGCTACATCAACATAAAACGCTTGAGACTTCAGTGGCTCCACAGAACCCAAGCTGACTCCTCTTTCATTCTGCACGTCCAGCACGCGTGCACAGGGGACTGTGCTCCTCACAGTCACTCGGGGGCCCAGGCTGATGGAAACTCCATCCTCACACGGTCTTTTCACGGTCATTTTGATCTAGTGAAAGATGGTGGTGGGGAGACACTGGCTTTTAACGCTTCTGTCCCGAAGTGGCATGTGTCATTTTCACATGTCATTGGCTAAGGCAAGTGACGTGGCCATGCCTAACTTCAAAAAAGCGCAGGCAGTTGCAGTGTTAGCATGTGCCTGGTAAGCAAAGAGCCAGACATGATTTGTGAACAGCACAAATGACTGTTACATCACTAAGAGTGCCATGGCCCCTAGAACAGGGGTCACCAACCTCTGGGCTGCAGACCTATACCGGTCTGGGCCTGTTAGGAACTGGGCCGCACAGCAGGAGGTGAGCTTGAATGTAGTGTGCTTGCATCATCCCAAAACCATCCCCCCATCCACGGTCTGTGGAAAATTGTCTTCCACGCAACCAGTCCCTGGTGTTGAAAAGCCTGGGGTCTGCTGCCATAGAAGATTAGAGATAGCAAAATCCAATGGGCTGCTTGAGACAAACTTCAGCATTAGCAAGAAATAATCGCTCTAACTAGGCACGGGAGTGAGGGTGAGTTGAGAAGTCAGAACTCCGCTGTAAGCACTATAAATGCCCGCAGACCAAGGCTGTCCATAAAACGACATCTGTTATACCCCAGCACAGTCCTTCCTGAGGGCACACTGTTGTGATAAGCACAGGAATGGTCCTGAGACGTCCAAAAAAATTAAATTACATTTAAGATATTCAACTTAAGCCAAGAAATGTGTAATACTTGAGGTACATTTTCACTCGAATGGTTAACATAAAAAAGAAACCTTAGTTCAACCTTATTGGCTTAATTGGGTTTAATTGAGGCTATAGAACTTTGGTAGTTGGGGAGGAGATTTCTCTTTTGATGGTGAAGAGCAGAGTCTGCGCGGAGTGCTGTTGGGGCCTCGGCTCGCGAGGCGGGGGTCCGGCTTCACGTCTCGGCTCTGCCGCTGATTGTCAGACGTTGAGCAAGCGTCTCGTTGTGGAGCCTGAGCTTCCCTGCCAGCGAAGCCCTGGGCGGTGGTGAGGGCTGCATGAGTTTCTGTGGGTGCTTCGTGCGGCGCCTGGCTCAGAGGAGGCGCTCACGGTCACGCTCGTATTCCGCAGCAACCGCGGCACAGGATTTGAAAGAAACTGAGATACCAGGTAAGGAGACCGCAGGGACACAGGTAGAAGGGTTTCTCCAAGGGTTTCCTACCTTTTTTCCCTTCCCGGGGTAGCATTCTTGGCAGGTCTTCATTATTTTCACACCTGTCGTGCTTTACTGGGGTGTGTATGTGTCTGTGTCTCCCACGGGACCGGGTGCCCCTGTCGCCCCACAGGCACCGGCGTTCACTGAGCACGGGCTCTGGCAGCAGGTGTGATGAACAGGAAAGGTCTGTCCCTGGCCTCAGTGTGGCGGACCAGAAGCCAGGAAGCCAGCAGTCAGAACCCATTGGAACGAGGGCTGTGCCTGTGGATTCTGTGGGATCTCCTATATTCCAGAGAAGTTCTCACCTTACCGAAGTCTTAAACAATCACCAGTTATTAGCTGGGTGGGTGTGGGGGGTTTAAAAGGCTTTTCAGACAGGAAATAATATGTGCAGTGACCTAGAAACACAAATGAGCGGTTGCATCCTGAAGATGCTCGAGTGGCAAAGGTCAGGGTATGTTTGGGGATGGTGTGCAGGCTGCAAAAGTCAGATTGTGAAGGCTCTGTGAGGTCAGGAGTCACAGCTCTGCCTTGCAGGGGATTGGGAGCCACTCCAAGGATTCGGAGGTAGGAAATGACTTTGTCAGCTCTCCCTTTCAGGAGGATCGTTGCAGGTGGAGGAAGCAGAGGAGCGCATGTCTTGTTTCCCTCACGGGGAAGTGCTGGGGTTTGCTGCGATAGTACGGTGCCTGCTGTACAGGAGTCATGGAATATGTGTGTGTGAGGAGAGATTAGAGGGGGTGAGACTGGAGGGAAGGGCACCAGGCAGGTTGCCGCAGTGGCGCGAGGACTGGGCCCTGACCTCCCCAGGGGCAGAGGAGAGCGCTGTAAGTGTGTCAGCAGAGCAGGGTTTTCATCATGGCGCCACCAGTTTCTATGGTGTGACGTTGGGCACGCTTCAGAACCTCTCGTGTCTTATTAATTTTCAAATATTTAAAATGGGGCTAAAAATCATTATCTTCCAACGTTGCTTGAGGATTAAGCTTACAGATATGAAAAACCTGGTACTGTGCCCTGGCTGGTGTAGCTCAGTGGATTGACGGCGGCTGTGAACCAAAGGGTCACCGGTTCGATTCCCAGTCAGGACACACGCCTGCGTTGCAGGCCAGGTCCTCAGTGGGGGCCACGTGGGAGGCAACCACACATTGATGTTTCTTTCCCTCTCTTTCTCCCTCCCTTCCCCTCTCTCTATAAATAAATAAAATCTTAAAAAAAACAAACCCTGGTATTGTACTATTAGACACAATCTCTTATAATAAAATTACTAGTTTTAGGGTTCCTAATATTTAGTGTATAACCTGGTTTGTAGTAGGTGATCATTAGCCTTAAAACCCACCACCTGGAGATAACCACTGCCAACATTGGGGATGCTGGCCAGGGAGTTTTAGGCATGAGGGAATTATTCCAAGATTGAGAAGGGAAGAATTGATACAACTATTATACCAACTTAAACATTCTTGAAATGCCAGTAGAGTACATGTGGCTCTTCAGCTGTTCCCAGCCCTCACTCAGAAGTCACACGCGGATGCACACACGCTGGATGCTGATGCTGGACTGCACTCACTACAGGGGCAGTGTGTCTGGTTTCCTTCAGTCTGTCCCTGCCGTTGTCGTGGTTGCTTGCCCCCCTCTGAAACTTTGCTCCTCCTCCGTCTCCTGAGCGTGTTTGTAAAGATGATAATGGGGTTTTAGTTTAGATTAGTTCTCCATTGGGTTCTTCCCCTGTCATGCTGGCTGATAGGTGCTGCTCCTCTCTGAACTCCTGTACAACTTAATTTATGTTATTCTGATCGACTGTCCTCTCCTGCCTTGTGTTACTGTTTGTCTGCATGTCAGCGAATCTCCTCCTCGATGTCGGTCTCTCTTACAAGATAATGGAACGGCAGTGTGTTACTGCGTTTCTCAATGTGGCCTGAAAGCCCACCGGAACCTGTGTCTGAAATGTGTTAAATGCAGGTTAGAAAATTCAATTACTAAGTTTTTAAAGTATACAGCAGAGGACCAAAAAAACAAACAAACAAACCCAGAATTTGTAAAGAATTGTGTATTCTTACATGTTTAAACCTCAGTTACCTGCAAAGAACGTTCCATTTGATGCCATACACCTATCGAGACGTTTTTCCACGGCTCAGAACAGTGTTTGAACTTGTCAAGTCTGATGCCTTTTAGTGCTTCTGCTGTTTTCTGTTTCACCTCTTCCACATTGGCAGAACGTTTCCCTTTGAGAACTTTTTTCATCCTGGGAAACAAAAAATAAGTTGCTGGGGGCAATAATATCTCGTGAATATGGAGGGTGGGGCACGGGGGTCATGCCATTTTTGGTCAAAAACTGCTGAACACAGCACTGTGTGGACGGGTGCGCTCATAAGTCACCCATCATGAAATGGGAAAACACGTTGAAAGAGTCTTCAAAAAAATTTGCTGAAGCTGAACGCAGCCTCTCACAACAATGCCAGCTGGCACAGTGATACAGATGGGTTCCTAGAACACTCACCTAGTGGGTGAAGCCTGTACTACAAGGGGCCCTCCTTCTAGAAGATAATTCTGGGATTTTTTGAGTCCCCCCTTCTATATCAGTGATCCTCAGACTTCTTGGTCTCAGGACCCTTTTATAAGTTTAAAAATTGTTGAAGACTCCAGAGAACTCATTTTTGTAGGTTTTGTTTATTAATAGGTAATACCCTAAAAAATTAATGAAAAAATTTTAAACCCTAAGAATACATAAGCACACATTCCACTAGCCTCTGGAAGACTCTGCTGGACCCTGAATGAGAGAATGAGAGTGAGCAAGGAAAACAGTGTCTGGGAATTATTATGGAAATTGTTCTGAACCGCTGGGTTCACTGAAAGGGCTCAGGGACCCTCAGGGGTCCTTGGATCGCAGTTTGAAAACTGGCATACAGATGGAGAGTTTTCATAAGTGACACCTTTACATCTTTTTGGCAATGAAAACATAAGAATAAAAAAAACTTCCAGGCATGTTTTCAAAATGCACTCAGCATAGTTTCTTTAAACAAAAAACTAGTTTCTAGCTTTTGTTAAGACATCTCCTTTACCTTGAAAGGACAGATGTGTGCATTTTTGGAATATCTGCTAGGTACATCCTTCTAGCAGACATTTGCCGTCCCAGAAAATATCAGCGAACTTGGAACACCAGTATTTTTATGTGAGAAAAGTATACATACACCTGCTCTTTCAGTTTCAGGAATCTTACATGCATTTGATAACCAGAAACTTCCTTGAGGTACAAGAGTTTCATGCTTACCCACCATCTTGTCAGGTTTAGTTAAGGCCCTGCTTAGAACATCCGGTTTTTCTGCAGTTGGCCACACTGATGTCATCTTGTAGCATAAACTGCACTGCATCACAAAACGAATGAAGACATGATGACCCCGCTGCCCCCCGCCCCCACACTGTGGGGCTTTCTCACTTCTTGAGGATTCTTCCTGAACCTTGTGTGCCTCAAGATATGCGCCATAGCGATTGTGTGAGGAGGCCAGTGTCCATAAAGTTTGTAAGTAAGAGTTCTGGCATTTTCTTTTGACCACCTTGGTGAATCGTTCTGAGTACCCTTTGAGATTGGCCCTCCGTATCTGCAGTTTCTGCGTCTGTGGGTTTAGCCAACGGAGAATTGAAAATACTTGGGGTGGGGTGGGGGGGCAGTGTTACATTGTTGCTGACAGGTACTACTTACTTAGGCCTCGGTGACTGAGTCTGTATTGAGCATACGCAGACTTTTTTCCTTGTCCTTGTTCCCTGAGCAGTGCAGTATAACAGCTGTTTACATAGCATTCATAGTGTATTAGGTATTATAAGTAATTTGGGATGATTTAAAGTATATGGGGGAAGGGGAAGGTTATATGCAAATACTAAGGCGTTTTATATAAAGCAAATACTGTGCCATTTTATAAAAGGGACTTGAACATCCACAGATTGTAATATCCCCGGGTATCCTAGAACCAATCCCCCAGGGATACTGGGGGCGGACTGTCCATCCTGTCTGAAGGAATATGGCCTGAGCTGTTACAATAGCATTTTCTTGCTGTTGCCGTCACCTTCTCCAGGCTGTCCTCCATATTGCTACTCACGTGATCTTTCTGAAATACAGATCTGACTGGGTCATTTCTCTGCTTAATCCCTCAGTGGTTCTTCATTGCCAGTGGGATAAATTTCAGACTCCTTAGGCATCTGAGGCCTCTTATACCCTTTTGCTGCTTCAGCTTTTTTACTGAAGCTTTTCCTAAACCTCACAGACAGACAGTTACTAATTTCCACCAGCTTGTGATGCCTGTACCTTGTCCGTGCTTTAGCTGCATGCATCACACCACTCTCGAGGGCAGGCACCACTGTGTTCCGAGGTTGTACCTGGGCGCATAGTCGTGGCTTCCGCCTGGGTTGGTAAGATGGCAGCTCCCAGGGTGGTTCCAGCATAATTATCTTACAATGTTAATTTCTTCCCTTGCCTTTTTAAACAGATATGGACAGATAATAATGAAACTACTACATAGGCCTATGACATCTAAAATCTCAGCAAAGCCATGGCCGGGTGACTCAGTTGGGTAGAGTGTTGTCCCAGTATGCCAAGCTTGTGGGTTGGATCCCTGGTCCAGGTGCACGTAGGGGGCAACTAATCGATGTTTCTCTCTCTAAAATCATTAAACGTATTTTTTAAAAATGTAAAAGTTTTAAAGCTCTCATACAAGCTTTCGCTACCTGTGTGTGCACACACAGCCGGGCGCGGAGGTCAGCCCGCTGGCCTGCAGGCTGCATTGCAGCCGCGTGCGCATCCGTCCAGTGCTGCTGTTGACGGCGCCGGGCTCCGGTTCTCCGCTTCCAGGTTTCGGGACGTGTTGCCGTCTCCCAGCCCCTCCAACGCCCGCCACCGCTTTGTTCTCTCGGTTGGCTCGGGCAGGGGAAGGTTATCTTTTTAAACTTTCCAGTTGTATGTTCTCAAGACCGATCACACTCAGCATTTTTAAGCTTTCACATAAAAGCTGCCTTTTTCCAATAAGAAATTATATGTCTAGAACCCTCGTGCTCTGAACACCATTAAAAAAAATAAGCAAAAACCTAGTAAAACCAAACCTTAACAGCTCCTATTCAGAAAGTTTTCCTTTCGTTTGTTCATTTCTGGTTTAAACAAATAAAGCAGATGAACTTAAAACATGAAAAACTGGAGGTCTTGTTTCCTTAGATTTTTACCCCGCTCCCCTAGGCTTTTTCTTAGTTGCTTCTAAAGGGAGCATCTGACCAGGAACAAAATATTTTTCAGCTTTTCCCTTCTGTCTTCTATTTTTAAAGCCTTGGTAGGTACCTAATTCCTGGTTAGAAAGCCACGGGCTGCCCGTGTTACAGGAGTCTGGGCCCAGTCTGGAGCCCAGACCACAAGGCACTGTGAGCAGGTAAAGTTCGCTGCGAGAATCCTGAACTGTAACAGAATTGGAGCGCTGCGAGATGAGCCACTAAGAAGTTAGGAGAACTGAGCCCAGGGAAAGATGCCCAACGTCACTCGGCCTCCGGGATGCAGAGCAAACCCACAGCGGGCTACTTGCCCTCCGCCCCGCTCTCATCGTCCATTTTTGCATATCTTTTTTTGGTTCCATTTTCTTGGTTCTCTTTTTCAGATGCTAATTATGCTTCTGCTGAATCTCCTGTGACGGCCGGCCGTTGCTAATGTTTTTGTTTTGTTTTGGTAATCTTTTGAAACGTTTTTATTTTTCATTTTATCTTGCTCATTTGTTTTCTGTCGTGGCCTGCATGACTCTCCTGTATCTTCAGCAGTGTCCACTTTCTTCTCTTCCATTGAAATCTTTGTTTTTGTGATGGTGTCATTTTTCTTTGTTTACTTTTACTGAGTGCTGATTTCATTTTATTTTAAAAATGTTGTTTCACTGTCTTTTCCCTGAGCTCTCCCTTTAATGTCTGCTGTTGGTTTGCCCTTGTTTTATAGTCAGCAGCCTGGGAGAACCTTTGTGAAGGATCTTTCTCTGTTCTGTGACAAAGCGTTTTCTGCTGAGCGGCCTTCATCTACCTTGTTTCCCCTTCACTTCCCCATTCCTTTCTCCCACTTCTCTGCAGTATGTTTGTGTAGATCCTGTACAGATTCTGTTTTGCGTAGATTCTTTTTATTATTGTTCTGATAAAGCCTTGCCTCTTCAAATGAAAACTGTTGCATAACTGAAGCCAGGTCGTTTGGGTTTGAATCCTGCCACTTACTAGCACTCTGAACTTAGACAAGATAATTCGACCTTTCTGGGCCTTAGTTTCTTCTCCATGTAATGGCAGTGATAACCTCGTAGGATTGTTGAAGATTCAGTGAATTAAATCATACAGCTCTCTTAGAACTGTGGCTGGTTCATAGTAAGTGCTGCATGACTAGGAGCAATATTAATTATTTTATCCCTCACATTGACTTGCAATTAGAAAATGCACAATTATACTTAGAATAGTTTAATATATTGCATATTTATTAACTACTTAAATCTGCTTAGTCATGCATAAAGTCTGAACAGGAGGTGTGTGTTCAGCAAAACTGTCATAAAAATTGATGAGCTTTTCAGTAACTTGTATGGGAAGCTGGATAATAAATAGTACGTAATCACTTCTAATGAGCTTGCCTCAAAAATATTCACAGGAGACATACTCAGGAAATACTTTGTGGTTTTTGCTCCATGTAATTTTGTTATAATTGAGTTCATATCCATTATGGCTAATATTGGAAGGTAGGCAAAATTCTGACATTTCAGGCAAAAAATGGTTGCATGGGATAATTCTGAAAACAAAACAAAACTGGATTATAGAATGTTTTAGAAATGACAGGAGTTTGCTTCAGTGAATTCAAATTTTAACTAATTTTTTATGGCTAATTAAAATTACTTAGCTTTATGTACCTTATTGTCTTTGTTACCTTTTTTTAATGCATACTATTACTGACTGAATATTCAGTCAGCAAACAGATAATTTTTTAATGTCTAGCAGGGATACAGTGGTGAACAAAATAGATGTGTTTCCTGCCTGGATCGGCCAGAATATAAATAGTTGACAAATACTCTTAGGTTACCAGTGTGCTGTGTGATGGGAGGGGGGTACAGATGCTGTGGCAGTTATGACGGGGAGACCTGTAAGGGGAGTGGGAGTCGGTTGGATGATGTGCAGGGGTCAGGAAGGCCTCTGGCCTGACGCTGGGAGAGAGCACAGTGAGCTCCAGACTCTGAAAGACGTTCAGCAGTGCAGACTCACAGGGGCGATGTGGAAGGAGGAGTGGGCGGGGCCAGGTGATGCGGAGTCTTCACGGGCCCTGTCAGGGAGTTTGGGACTTTACCACGAGGATGGTGGGGAGACTTGGACAGTGAAATAAACCCACATGGGCTGCCGTGTGGAGAATGAACTGGGAGGATCGAGAATGGATGTGGGGGGCGTGTTAGCGGGCTGTGTCCAAGCACAAGACAACAGCGACTCGAATTAGGACAGCGGTAGGATGGATTCGAGGAGCATTTAACAAGTAAAATTCATAGGACTTGGCACTTGACCGTAGTGGGAGGGGGAGATGAGAGTGAGAAGGGCTCAGTGACCAGGACGATTTCCAGGTTTCCGACAGAAACACCTGTGGAGGTGTTGCCTGTTGTTGAGACAGCGCTGGAGAGAGAGGAGGTGTGGGGGGAGTCTCAGGCATCTGTGAAACGTCTAGATGGTCATGTAGAGCAGGAAATTGAATAAATGGACTGGGACTTCGGAGAGAATATATAAAGTTTGGGATAATGATGGTGAATGAAGTCACAAAAGTGGAATGAGATCGCCTTAGGGGTATCTGAGGAATGAGAATCATAAAAAGCCTCAGACAGTATCCCAAACTTCTCTCTACATTTAAAATTTATACACACACACACACACACACACACACACACACACAGATTATACCTTTAGTATAACTTGTTGGAATGTGTACTAACTGTATTAATTATGTCTACAGTGGGGGCATATAATTAGAAATATATTAATTTAATTTTAAACCAACACTTCTTAAGTGTTGTTATGTATTAGTTGCTATATTATTAAATGTGGATGATTCAGGGACCTAAGTCATGGATTCTACTTTCAAATTGCATGCTCATTCTTTGCAGAGACAGAAAAATCAACAAGATGCTTTATAAATGCTATGATAAAGGAGAGCACGGGCTGTTACGGAAGCACAGACAGCCACAGTGCAGGGCTATGAAAGGAAAGCTTCCTGAAGGAAGGACGGTTTGAACAGAGTACTGAGCTGTGGGTTGGCATTGCTAGGCAAAGGAGGCAGAGAATGGGCTCCCACCACCATGCGGTGTCGCCTCCCAGTGTCGGGCGCCCTCGGGAGCCAAATCGGGTCGCGGTGCGTTGGAGAGCGAGCAGGAAGTGGGAAGTCAGCTCCTCCAGGTGGAGGTCTGAGTGTGACGGTCTTAGTGTCCTCTGTGCCTTGCATCGTCCCTGGCACTTAGTGTTCGGTGCAGTGGCTTTGGACCTAAGAGAGACCCCCCTTCTCTCAGATGAACCCGTGAGGAGGGCTGAGTCGAGGCGGCTGTGTGCACCCCCCTCGCAGCGGAGCGCTCCCTGCGGGCGGCTCGTCGCCCGCGTGTCTGTCTCTGGCTGTGCGAGGTGGCCAGGTGCGCCCCGCGGCCAGAAACACTCTCGGCTGCAGTCTGTTAGCTCTGTATGTTTCACCCTAGTCTTTTTTCAGTCGCGTATACAACACTTGCATCTTAATATCTTTTCAGTATTTTATCATGTGTTTCCCATATGAAATTCTTAAAATATTTTTTTTAATTATTTTATTGTTGTTCAATTACAGTTGTCCGCATTTACCCTCCCCCCACCCCACCCCAGTCAAACCCACCTCCCTCCCTTGCTTCCCCCCTCCCCCTTGGTTTTGTCCATGTGTCCTTCATTGCAGTTCCTGAA